>PVJI01034132.1:0-10708 GCA_004026765.1 Micronycteris hirsuta | reverse complement strand
AAAAGGGAACCCTACTGCACTGTTGGTGGGAATGCAGACTGGTGCAGCCACTGTGGAAAACAGTATGGAACTTCCTCAGAAAAATGAAAATGGAACTGCCGTTCGACCCAGCAATTCCACTACTGGGATTATACCCTAAGAATCCTGAAAAACCAATTCAAAAGAACCTTTGCACTCCTATGTTCATAGCAGCACAATTTACAATAGCTAAGTGCTGGAAACAACCTAAGTGCCCATCTACAAATGAATGGATCAAGAAACTATGGTACATTTACACAATGGAATTCTACGCAGCAGAGAGGAAGAAGGAGCTTATACCCTTTGCAACAGCATGGATGGAACTGGAGAGCATTATGCTAAGTGAAGTAAGCCATGCAGTGAGGGACAAATACCATATGATCTCACCTTTAACCAGATCATAACCAACAAAAGCAGAAAACAAGCAAAACATAACCAGAGACACTGAAATTAAGAACAGTCTAACAATAGACAGGGGAGAGGGGGGAGGGGACAATGGGGAGAAGAGTTTTCAGGAATCACTGTAGAGGACACATGGACAGAACTAAGGGGGAGGAGGGAGGCTGGGGGGGGAGGTGGGCTGGGAGGGGAAGGGAGGGGGGAGGGGAGAGGATGCAAATAACTGTAATTAAACAAAAAATTAGTAAAAAAATAAATAAATAAACACTGTTCTGAGGTGGAGACGGATGGAGCTGCACCAGAAGGCCAAGGCGCCCATGGCCCCCTGTGTGAAGAACCCCCATTCCACCATGGCACCTGTGACCTGAACACCCCTGCTTTCTTAGAAGGGTTTAATCAAGAGACAAACACTTATAGAAACTTTGCATATTTACAAATAAAGAATTAATGAATAAGACCAGCACAGATATTATAAAACAATTTATTTGGAAATGCAAAACTCAGAGCAAAATGCAAAAATGAAGTGCACATAGGTGCAATAAAGTATCTTATACACTAATCTTCAATTATTGCTACTCTGTGTTGATTATAAATAGGTCACATTACCAAGGAAATATTTGTCTAGATACCAGGGTATATTTTGGAAACTCTCTGTGTATGCATGAGAGCATATGAATAACTTAGTAGAAGATACACACTCCTTTTTGTGTGCGTTCGAATGTATCCACCATACTCCCCGTGAACACCGCGAAGTCCTGGGCACAGTGGACTAAGTCTCTGAGCTGCATAAACGAGCATGGGCACATTTTAGCCCAGAGGCTTGGTAGAGGTCACTGTGAAGGCTTCCCCGGACGCAGCACCCCAGGAGCACTTTGGCCTTGTGAAAGCACGAGAGCATCGAAAGGCTGCATGGCAGCCCGGCTCTGCCTTGAACAGTCACAGACCTGTTATTCAGGCTGCCGAAGCTTCTGAGCCTCTGCTTCCTACTCTGTGGTAAATGGAGACACGGGTGCGTGCCCTGCCTTTCTCTCAGGGCTACTGGGAGATTCCACTGAGAGAACTGACGTAAAATTACTTTGTAAGCTGTAAAAGGGCTATATAAATATAAAATGTAGCACAACTCTTTGATTTCTTGTGCAGGATCAAACTGGGTATAAATTGGTGACATTCTCTTATATTAAGAAGCAAGTTAGTCTGTCTCTTTTGTCCTTTCCCTCACAGACACGGAAATCCCAGGTGCCCTGTCAGCACCCAAAAAGGCACTGGGGCCCCAGGAAGGCAGCAGGGAGGTAGGCCTGGAATTCGCTAGGCTTCTGCTTGCCACCTCCTCCCCTTCCAGGTGCCCAGCGTCCTCAGCTGTCTCCTCCCTGGCCAGCTTCTCCTTTGTGTGCCCTCTTAGCCGGGGAACATGGCCTCTGCTTTCCATCCTCTCTGTCATTTAGAACAAAGCATCTTGCAGGCAGTTCACAGGGGCCATAGTTCTCACTGTTGGCTGCACATCAGCAGCACCTGGGGAAGTGTCTCCCTGTCCTCATCTGGGACCTGCATGCAGGCGACTACATCAGAGTGTCCGAGGGAGGGCCTGGACGTCAGTATTTTAAGGACACCCCAGGTAAGTGAAATGTGCAGTGTGACATGAAAGCATGACTTAGATGTTTGCTGGAGTTTAATTAAAAAAAAAAAAGGGTTCTCTATTCATCTATTAGCTAACCATGGTTAAACCTCCCAAAGGGACTTTGTTTTAACCCAGGCAAGCTTCTTAGCAGTCTTCTCAAAGAAGTGTTTCTTGAAGGTCCTCCAGCGCACCTCGCTCCAAGCCCATAGCCATTGCTTCCATCACAGGATTCTTCGGAAGTTTCAGCTGAGAAAGCTCAGGCCCCATGCAGCTGGGAGGGCAGAGCAGTGGTTTAAGCTGAAGCCATGCACTCTCACTCCCCCAGACCCGCAGCAGAGCCCTTCTGACCAGCAGGCCATCCAGCTGAAAAGGGAGCTATACTGGGCCCTGCAGCTCATTCTGGAAACCTCACCTTCATCTCTGCATTCTGCTGTATTAGGAAGAGGATTTCTTAGTTTGGGAGGGGAAGATTGGTTTCTGCCCCTTTGAGAACTTCCATAACCACTGCTCACCTCTGCTCTGCACATTTATGGGGAGGAGTGGGGCTGTAGGTGGGGATGGGGGGATCACACTCAAGCAGGCAAGGGGGACACAGCCCTATGGGCTTCAGGGACATGCAAGGCCCAAGAGCGTTGGCTATGCACCTGCAGGCTTGTGTCTCCCTCAACCTGGACCCCTCATGTAGTTAGTTGTACAGGGAAGTGGGAGCCATCCTGCTCACGGCCCAAGAAGTTTCCCAAGAGGCTGTTACCCTGCGGTAAGGCTCTGACTTCCTGAGTCATTGGCAGCTGCCATCATGGTGGGATTTGGAAATGACCCACCTACTGGGTCCCACTAGTGGTCCCACATCCCTGAAGTACACAGCTCAAAAACTCCCTTTGCCAAACCATTACACGTTGGAAAGCTCTGTGTTGAAATATTTATACCCTTTGATGATCCAGCCATTCATCTGTTGTCTGATGTTTTCCCCTATAGAGCTGTGACAAGGCACAAAAGGACTCAGATCTGGATGTTGAGCTCTTGGGTAAATCGCTTACCTTCTTGAGAATTAGTATTCTCATCAATGAAATGAAGATTTTTGTCTTTCCCTCACATATTTCTACAGGGCTGTGGTTGGAATCATTGGAGATAATGGACAAGAAATTGATTTTTGTACAGCAATGTCCATACAACAACATGGAAGATAGTTTCATTACTATTATTGGAAAAACATCTATTGATCGGTCTGCTTCCCAGTGTGGCAGGTCACTGCGAGTGAGGAGACCAGAAGCATGCCAGTTTCGAAGGGGCGAGTTTGGAGAAAAAGGTGCTGTCTGTGGAGGTCCTTTTGAGGTCAGATGCTGCAGTGGGAAGCTCCTGATATCCTGAGTACAACCTCAGAGTCTTGGGAATCCGGAGAAGCCTAAGTGAGGAAGAGAGAAAATTAAATGGGAAATGCAAGACAATTTCACTGATTTCACATTTTGTCAGTCACCAGCTCAGCCCACCACTGAGACAGGTGATGAAGAAACAGCAACCTTTCTACAAGCTTCTATGCGCACATTTCAGACTCAGCAGGAGGGTGGGACACTGACAAAGAATTGTATAGAGCAGCAGGCAGGGCCGGAGGCACCCTAACGGGAAACAGGAACAGGCTGTGCAGCTGTGCCTGGCCTCCCTGTGGGGACTTGCCGACAAGCACCAGGCAACCTAGAGCGTCTACCAGGCCCAGCCCCCAGGCCTTGGGAGAAGTTGGTTTCTGCTATGGGGCAGAACCCTAACCTTGCAACCAGGCTGGATGAGGGAAAGCTCAATCCAGAGCACTTCCTTTTTGGGGGGCCTTGTGTCCCTTGTGGTCAGAGGGGTTTGGGTGCCTGTTTTCTCAGGTGTACCTTTTGTGGCCCAGTGGATACAGTGCTGGCTGTGGCCCAGACTCTGCCCTGATTCTTTTCCCAATAGACTGTGTGGCTGTAGGCAAGTCACCTCACCTGTCTGGGCTGCCCTGTTTATTTTTGTAATATGAGGAGATTCGCCCAGATGACCACTAGGATCCCTTCCAGCTTGGCATCAGTTTTCTAAGGCATACATGGCTGCAGCCTGTGGGATGAGGTTTACACATTTTCTAAAATTATAGAATCTTCGTGTTAAAAGCAAATGCTGGAATATGGCATGTCTCAAAACAATTAAACAGGAAGTTCTACTTCTCATATACTCCAAACAATAGAAAGCAAAGACTCCGACAATCACAGACCAGTGTTTATGGCAGTGTTATTCACAATAACCAGGAGGTGAAAACACCCCAAGTGTCCGTTACAGAGTGAATGGAAACAAAGTGTGACATAATACAATGAGATATCATTCAGCCCGAAAAAGGAAGGGAATTCTGACAGTCTATAACCTTAAGGACATTATGCTGACTGAAATAAGCCAGATACGAAAAGAGAAATACTATATGATTACATGTACATGAGGTACCTAGAACAGTCAGATTTGCAGAGACACATAGTAGAATGAAGGTTGCCAGAACTTGGGGGGTTGAGGGGAAGGAAATGGGGAGTAGGTGTTTAATGGGGACAGAGTTTCAGTGTGGGAAGATGAAAAAGTCCTGGAGATGGATAGGGGTTGGCTGCAGAACAATGTGAGTGCACTTAATTCCATTGAATTGTACACTTAAAATGGTTAACTTTAGCCCTGGCTGGTGTAGCTCAGTGGATTGAGCGCGGGCTGGGAACCAAAGGGTCCCAGTTCGATTCCCAGTCAGGGCACATGCCTGGGTTGCAGGCCAGGTCCCCAGTGAGGGCCATGTGAGGAGCAACCATACATTGCTGTTTCTCTCCCTCTCTGTCTCCCTCCCATCCTCTCTCTCTAATAATAAATAAATAAAAATCTTAAAAAATACATAATGCCTTTAAAAAAAGGTTAATTTTATGCTATGTATGTTTTATCACAATAAAATGAAAATATTGTAATATTTATGTGATAACATTTTTAATTTGGTATATAAAATAATCATGATAAAGCATAATTCATGCTGGTTTGTAGACCTCTTACTAATATAAATGAAACCAATCATTGAAAAATTAACTTAAAAAGTCAATTAAAGTAGGAACTATTAAAAATGATGATTTCATACCATAGTTTAACTCAGAATATCTAAATGTAAATTTATTCACCAATCTTTGGGCCTTTATCTCTGTGTACAAGTTTGCTGAGTGGAGTTCAGCATGGTCTTCCCTGCATAAACCACGGGCAAAGCATCTCATTTACAAATTCTAGTTTCACTGTTTTTAACGTGGAATGAGATCTTAATGACAGTTGTGAATAAAAACAAACGCAGAATTCTTTTAGATTTGTATGATTCTTCTTCATTCCCAGTTCCCTTATAATTGTATTGCCTCCCCTATTCCATATCTCTGTATCTATATAACTATTTGTCTATGTAAATATATTTAAATAACTAATCCTTATAAAGCTCTCCCAAAGCATTTGACATAGTTTGTTATGGAAACAAAATAACAATTACAACCCATCTAAACAGGCTTGGGGACACATACAGTTCCCAGTATGTAAACATAGCACTTGGTTAGATGGAGCAGAATGTGCACTACTCCGTAAAACGAGTAAAACGATAAGCCGTGAAGGGGCGAAGATGTCTGTGACACATACACTGACAAAGGACTAAAATGTCAAATATATAAAGAACTTAAAAAAATCAGTAAGACAAAGAAATAAACCAATAGAAGAATGGACTTAATACTGGACAGGGGTAAAACAAAAGAGGGAACCCAGATGTCTAATAGTGAAAAGAGGCTCAACTTTATTAGTGGTCAGGGAAATGCAAGCTTAAACCACAATAAAACACTTTTACAGAAGATAAGCAAAAACTAAACATTTTGAAAATACAGATAGGCAGCAAGGATTTGGGCAGCAGGAACACTGGTGGAAGTTGCATACCAGTATACCTCTTTGGGAAGCAGCTTTCATTACCTAGAGAGACTGAAGAAACACAGACCCTGTGGTCCAGCAGTCCCACTCTGTGGTACATACCCAGAGAAAATTAAGCGAATGAGTAGCAAGGTAGCCACGTGCAGAAGAATGCTCATGGCAGCCTTGTTCACCTCAGTTGTCATGGGAAACAATCCAAATAGTAACCACCTCTAGAACAGATGCATGAATTCTACTATGATCAAACCATGAAATACTATATAACAATGAACGTGGACAGACTTCCAGCTACAGGAAACAATATGAGTAAATCTTCAGAGCATAATGTTTCTTTAAAAATTTTATTTATTTATTTTTAGAGAGAGCAGAAGGGAGGGAGAAAGAGAGGGAGAGAAACATCAGTGTGCAAAAGAAACATTAATCAGTTGTCTCTCACACGCCCCCAGCTGGGGACCTGGCCCACAACCCAGGCATGCGCTTTGACCACGAATGGAGCCAGCAACATTTAGCTTCACAGGCCAGCTTTCAAACCACTGAGCAACACCAGCCAGGGCCTGAACATAACACTGAGCAATAGAAGCACAACAAAGGATACAATGCGATCACATTTATTTCAGGTTGAAAAACAGGTAAAACTAATCTCTCACATATTATTCGGTGTTGTGTAAATAGGTTACCTCGGGGGTATTCCGGAGTGAATGTGTTCCCCCACCAAATTTATGTTGAAGTTCTGCCCTTCACTGTGATGGTGTTAAGAGGTGGGGCGTTTGAGAGATGATTAGGTTTTGATGAAGTCACGAGGCTAGAGCTCTCTTCATAAGTTTTCTAAGAAGAGACACCAGTGAGCTTGCTTCCTCTTCCTCTCTTTGCCATGCAAGGACACGGTAAGAAGGCGGCTGTCTGCATGCCAGGAAAGGGGCTCTCATTGGCACTGAATCCTGTTGGCACCATAATCTCAGACCTCGCTTCTCCAGAACTGTGAGAAATAAATGTGTGTTTTTAAAGCCACCCAGTGTTTTGTTATAGTAGTCCATGTAGACTAATACAGGGAGGCCTGGGTGTGTTCACAATTGAGAGGGACATGAGGGGAGTTTCTGGTTACTAACAATGAGCCCGTAAGGAGGGTTACACAGAAGTTCACTTTCTTATTATTCATTATGCAATACGTGTATGTTTTATTCATGTAAATGTATGTAAATTTCAATGCAATAATTCACAGAAAAAATGAAAAGAAAAAGCAGTATGTGAGTGTGCCAGCAAGCAGCTCTCTCATTGCCCAGCCTCACGGGCACTGAGGCAGGTTTCCTGAGGGCCTGGGGAGCAGTGATTAGTCTTCACAGTCACATGAAGAGCTGGGGTGGAGATGAGTGGGGCATTTGAGAAAACATGAAAAAAGTGAAATACTGATATATACAGGTTGAGAATAGAGTTCCTGAGAAGTTACAATAACATTTTCTTTTTCATTTTATGTTATTTATTACATAAACCACAATACGACAATTCTAATGCATTTTCCTCTTCTTGGTGACAGTTCCATTGAGTTCCTTCTCTGGCCCAGTCTTTGCCTTTGGGAGAGAAAGAGCATTTTCTGGGTATTTGTAGGTATAATTTGGATAAAGGCAGAGAAAATTGCATTGAGAAATAACCTTTTCACAATATATAAGGCATAATAAAGGGATGTAATCTCACAAAATATCCACAAAACAGAAATGATCCCATAGAACCTGGCAAGCTCCCACAGAAACCTGGACTTCTTGCAATAGAGTTTGAAAACCCTATTATAGCTTGGAGGAACCCAGCAGAGGGAGTGTGAGGGGAGAAAGGGATGTTGAGTAATTCTTTAGCAACACGTTCTTAACAGCTCTATAGCAGCTTTGTTATATCTGGGAGATGCTGACTGAGAGGAGAGAAACTGCTCTCTCCTCCACTCTCTTCCCCAGGACCAGGGACAACTCTGTCTCATTTCATTTGTGTTCGATGCGTGTTTGTTGAGTCAGATTCTTGAAAGCATCCAAGTGGTGGTCAAAGAGCTTTAGGGATTCAGAGGAATGAAACTTTCTAAGGGATTGTTTCTGACTGGGAATTGGGAGAAGACTTCATTAAGGGCAAGGAAGGTGAGCTAGACCTTGAAGAATAAAATAGGGGTTGGGGATGAGACTGGATTTGAGAGAGAAGGTTGCGAAGGCACAGGCAACAAGGACAAAGCATATTTGGAGATTGGAATAATGTCTTTTGGCCATCTCTGTAGAGAATTAGAGAGAATTAAGTTGAAGTGGAATTGAGGAGGTTCGTGTTAGAACAAGAAGCAGGGCACTTTGTTTCCTTCACAGGAGATGAGAAAGACGGATATTTTTGAAACAGGTGCATCTGGGTCAACGGTTGGTCTGATGGCAGTATGTACGTGGAGTGGCTAAATGATTAGCTGGAGCTAAGGGAATGAGTTGGGGTCTAGTACACAGCAGTCCTAGGCAGGAGGTAAGAAGGACTTGACAGGGCTGGTAGAGCAAATGAAAAGTAAGGAATAACTGATACTTAAAGAAAGTAAAAAACCCCAGGTATCAGCTACAGAAGGAATTGAGGGGCACAGGCAGGAACGGAGGTGGCTGAGGTTTTTGTGACCTAGTGGTGAGGAATATAAGGATGTCATTAATAGAAAAATAAGCTGGTGTGTGGGGGCAGATAATAAGCTGTTTTTCACTTGAGTTTGAGGTGCTGATAGGGAGGGCATCCATGTGAAAACATCCTACAACTAGAAATTTGGAACTGGAGGCTTGGAAAGAGGTTAAGACTGGAGCAACAGATTTAAGAGACAAGGGCCTAGAAATGAGCCCTGAATGTGTTTGCTCCAGAGGGAAGAGCGTGGAGCAAGATAGGATTTGACAAGAGCCCATATTTAAAAAGAAGAGAAGAGAAGAGAAGATATCATAAACCAGAAGAGTGAATAATGTACATTTCTGTCATTTTGTAGATAAATTATTTGGCTTTTAGCTCTGTCCACTCAACCCTGAAATTCTAATGGCCAGAGCAATTTATGCTTCAATTCAAGATTGGGCCTGCCCTGGGTTTTGTGAACAAACCCATTATTTTTGTTTTAAGTGATTTCAAAAGTTAACTTGTTTGTTGAATAGGCCTCTGTTAAACCATTTGTCTTTGTTGCATGTTGTAGCTAAAACGTGTAAAAGATAGGGGAAAAATCATTGTGAACAATAAACACCTATAATTCTACATAAGAAAAAGACAATACATAATTGGTATAAAACTCTTAGTATGTATCAGTTACTCTGTTAAGCATTATCTCACTTAATCTTTAATCCCCTTGACCAGACATCAACATCTTCCCATCTAACAAAAAGAAACTGATACTCAGAGCCAGTAGGCTCACAAAGCTATTAGGTAGCAAAGGGGTAGGGCCCAACAAGTTAATCTCATAGCCCGCCTTAGATTTTAACTACTACATTATCCTGGGAGAAAAAGAAAGGAAGCCGGAATGAGAGTGTGAACGTAAGATAGATGAAAGTGAGAGAACTTTCAAGAAGATTACTTGAAATGTTAATTATCAAAGATCTTGAACTGACAGTAAGAGGTCCCCAAATCCACAAAACCAGTAGAAGGTCTTTATATCCTGGGCAGTAAAAGAGAGTTGAGAGTCTCCTAGATCTAACGGTGCTTTGATCCAATCTTCCCACATAAGGCATGTCTCTGAGAAGACACACGAATCATGGTACCTAAAACAAATCCTCAGGAGAGTGATGTCAACAACACTACAGAATAGACGTTTTCTACTGTCATCCACCCCACCCCCACCTCCCTGCAACAGAATATTGGTTTTGAAATCACCCATGGACAAAACGATCATTGTGGGAGTCCAGAAGTCCAATGGAGAAGTTCCAGTACGCTACTGCCGAAAAAAGTCCCAAGGTTGGATGCAGTGAAGACGGTAAAAAGGACAGTTTCACTTTACCCACAAGTGGTAAGAGAGATCCTGTTGGTCTATATTTCTCCCTTGGTGGAAAGTAACAATGTGTGAGTGAGCACTCAACTTCCCCAGCTGTGTGGGGCACTGCCCAAGAGGCTCACTTCCTCCTGGCACTACCAAGAATACTGTGGTGATTTCTGCAGCTTATGGGTTGGCAGAGGCTGGGATACAGCAACTCGGGCTCAGAAATCATCAAATGGACTCTACTAACTGCCTTGCAGTTCGTCCTCCCAAACGCTTCAGAGACTCTATCAGGAAGCCCACACACAAGTCACTGGGGACACCTCACCTGCGATCCATCTAATTGGCCCATGAGCACCTCCAATGTTCTGTGCACTTCAGTCCTTCCCCCCACATGGCCAGGTTCTGGCACATGCATGGATGGTGAATGCAAGACTTTGTGCATGGTGCAGAATTGGGATAAAGCTTCCAAATGAGCATTTTAGGACACTGCTCTAAGGAAAAAAACCCAGGGGGCTCTCAGCACCCAGCCTGGTTTTGCTGATTGACCGAAGGCATACAGCCTTAAGACTGCTCCTCCAAAAGAGAATGAAATGTGTGAAGTGAGTGTATGCATAAAATAGGTCTGAGAAAGCCTACAATTTCTAAATTGACAGACTGGTAAAGGTTTTCCTCTCTCAAATCAGAAGGCAAAGACTGGAGGAAGTGACGCCATCTTCAAATGCAAAGACAGCAATGCAAGACTTTAAGAACAGGAAAAATCAAAGAAACATGATACCACCAAAGCAGTATCATAATTTTCCAGTAACCCACTC
>PVJI01034131.1:0-10702 GCA_004026765.1 Micronycteris hirsuta | reverse complement strand
TGCTGTGCTTCACATCTCTGTGTGGAATTGTTTTAAGCAACACTGCAGTGATAGCCATGTTACATAAAATCATTTCCTCCAAAATCAATTCTGAAAACAATCTGACATGTTTTTTTTATTGTATTAAATTTGATATGTGTCAAGGTGGCTGTTTTCTAGGTTGAACATCCAGATATCAGCATGGCACCGCAGACTGTCATGGCTGCTTTGCACAAATATCATTGCAGGTTTTCACACAGAACAGGCTAGAGTCCATCTTCCCCATGCCTGAGTCAGGCCTTCTGTGTTTTTTATTTAGTGGTGTTTTTTTCCTCTTGTATAGTAATTAGTTTGACTAACATAACCTTAGTTTGAACCTTAGTCTAAAATGTCCAGAGATATGCCCTGGCTGGTGTGGCCCAGTGGGGGCCACGTGAGAGGCAACCATGTCGCGAATTCTGGCCAGCAGGATTCGTATGCCATGGCTGCATGTAAATAATTTTACACGTAATTTTATAATGGACTAGAAATTCCGGGAGCATGTGTCCCCTCCATTATGATCTTGGAGAGGCCTCGAGCCTTGGGTCCTGGGGTTTTTATTGCTGTTCTCAGGGGCATTACCTCAGAATGGTATTCATTAACCTTGCATAGATTGTAGATTCACTTTAGGTGGTAGACAGCCCGGAAGGTACATCAAAAGGGTTAAGTAAAGACAAGAGGTATGGCCGAACTTTGAAAGGATTAGCATTGGTC
Organism: Micronycteris hirsuta; assembly: GCA_004026765.1. NCBI lineage: Eukaryota > Metazoa > Chordata > Mammalia > Chiroptera > Phyllostomidae > Micronycteris > Micronycteris hirsuta. Next base: position 9,970 of record PVJI01034131.1, on the reverse strand, counting down.
TAAGGAAACTAGTTAAGCATTGGCATTTGTTCTTTTGATCCAGGGAGAGAGAGGTTTCAGCAGTAGCAAGGTTTTATTTAAAAAAAACATTTTTTTAAAGATTTTATTTATTTATTTTTAGAGAGAGGGGAAGGGAGGGAGAAAGAGAGAGCGAGAGAAACAGCAATGTATGGTTGCCTCTCACATGGCCCTCACTGGGGACGTGGCCTGCAACCCAGGCATATGCCCTGAGTGGGAATCGAACCGGGACCCTTTGGTTCCAAGCCCGCACTCACTATTTAAAATAAAACCAACCAGGGCTGCAAGGTTTTATTTTAAATCTAAGGAACATGTCAGCCTGATTTCCCCACAGGAAATTCTGCTTCCACGAACATGGGTCCATGCATGCCGGCTTATGTTCCACGAGAGACTTTGCTCCTTGACATGTGTGAAAACATAGGGCTACAATTCCCCACTGTGGATATATGAATTTCCCTTACAACCACACATTGATGTTTCTCTCCCTCGCTTTCTCCCTCCCTTCCTTTCTGTCTAAAAATAAAATAAATAAAATCTTAAAAAATAAATAAAAAAAATGTCCAGAGATACTAGAAGACTGGAAGATTTGTCAGTAACATGAATTCTGTGACTGCATTCACTCCTCAAAGCTGCTGAATGAGGATATTTGGGTCTCATCTTCAACTTAAAGACATGAAATATGAACAGCTTGCTCAGATTCCCACAGGAAACCAGGGGTCAGGAATGGTAGGCATTCTGCTCAAGTGAAAGAGATTGACAAAAAGAAAGATAGGAAGAGTTCCTTTCAGGATCTGTGCCCTGGATAGCCCTTCTGAGTGATAGTTTCCACAGGTGGCGCTGCTGTTCCCCTTTTCCACACTTTCTCTGATGTGTCTCTTCTCTTCCTGTAGTGGCTCCTCCTCAGGTCCACAGAGATGCTCAGCATTCCCAACACACAACGACTGCAGTTAGCATAGTTGTATAAAAATCTCTAGCTCTGGCTGGTGTGGCTCAGTAGATTGAGGGCCGGCCTGCACTGTTTCCATTCCCAGTCAGGGCACATGCCTGGGTTGTGGCCTGGGTCCCCAGTTCAAGACTTATGAGAGGCAACCACACATTGATGTTTCTGTTCCTCCCTTCCCCTCTCTCTAGAAATAAAGAAAATAATTTTTTAAAAAATCTCTAAATTCATCTGTGGTAAAAGATACTTTTCAGTAGTATCCAACCTTATGGCATTTCTTGGCCACGCTGGAAGAAGAAGAGTTGTCTTGGGCCACACATTAAATACACAAACACTAACGAAACTGATGAGCAAAAAAAGGTTTTAAGTAAGTTTACGATTTACTTAATCGTGATTAAGTAATCGAATGTGTTGGGCCGCATTCACAGCCATCCTGGGCCACGTGGCCTGCAGGCCACAGGTGGGACACCCCTGCTACAGGGTATAATAGAAAAATAAAATTACCAGAAAAAATAACCTGGGACAAAAATGCCAAAAAATACTTACTACATGAATGCCAAAATTCATAATAGGAATCTTTGGGGTTTTTTTGTTTGTTTCATAATAGGAATCTTATACATAGGGTTAATGATAAAACCCAATGGAATATGAACAAAGGACAAGAATAGGTCTATTCAAGAGGAGAAGCAGAGATGATTAATAAACATTTGAAAAGGTGAAGTTATTCATTTATAACTAAATAAGTGCAAATACTAAAACAAATTGTTCTCCCAAATCAGATGACCAAAGCCAAGGGAAATTTTATAACCCACTCTTGGCCATTGTATAGACAATCAGGGTGCTTGTATAGTCTCTTGAAAAATTCAGGAAATAGGGGGGAAAATTGGGGGAAAAAATCTGTCATTATATGATTATAATTTTAAACATGCTTATTTTCGATATTTTAATTTTCATTTGCAATTACTTAAATAGGAAAGTAAAATCTGCATAAAATGTAGGTTTGCAGGATAGGCTTTAATGAGAAAAATACGTAAAATTAAATATTTAGAACAGGTAATTACAGGTCTTCAGTTACCCAGAATAATATGCAGCCATGAAATGAGATAAAATACATTTGATAATGATGAGAAGAAATAAGAATAATAGCAAATGTTTATTAGGTACTTAGTCTGTCACACACTGTCCCAAATGCTATAGATAGTCCCTTGTTTAATGTTTGAAAGAGCTCAGTCATGGTAAGGACCATTATACAAAGAGGCAACTCAGGCACACAGGAAAGTTTGTTCAAGGTCACACTGCTTATGAAGGACAGGCTTTTGGGATGCCCACTGAGGCATGTTGGCTTCAGAGCATGACACCGAATGCTGCAATCAAGAGATTTAATGTGTGCCTTGAGGTGTCAGGGGACAACCACATATGAAAAGTGATAGCATCCAGGATTCACTTGTGAATGAGGAGGAAGGAAGGTGCTAGCTACCAAATATGTTTGGACTAAATTACTAAATGCTTCTGGGGGCCACTTGCAATATTCATCGAAAAGTAGCCGTGGCTGGTGTGGTTCATTGGGTTGAGTGCCTGCCTGCGAACCAAAGGGTCACTGGTTCAATTCCCAGTGAAGGCACATGCCTGGGTTGTGGGCCAGGTCTCCAGTAGGGGGCACTCAAGGGGCAACCACACATTGGTGTTTCTCTCCCTCTCTCCCTCTCTTCCCCTCTGTAAAAAAATTAATAAAATCTTTAAAAAAAGAAAGAAAAGAAAAGAAAATCATATGTAGCCCAGTATGCATATTTAGGGGTCTTAGAGTTTACTTGTAAGTAGAATCAATGAGGGCACAAGATAAAAATATGAGCACTGTTGTCACTGCCACACCTCTGCTGAGCCTGAGGAGAGTCAGTGTGTGCCATTGGAAGAGTAGAGGGGCTGGGAGATCTACACATCAACTTAAGTCCCTCACAGTCTGAAACCATTTCCCGCTCAAGTGCCCTACCTTCTCGGAGCTGTCCCTTTTCAAGTGGCCATCGATGATAAGATTGAGGTTGCCTGTGTTTGGTGTCGTAGGAGGAACTGACGTTCAAGGATGTGGCTGTGATCTTCCAAGAGGAGGAGCTGGGGCTGCTGGACCCGTCCCAAAGAATGCTGTACCGGGACGTGATGCTGGAGAACTTCCAGAACCTGGTCTCAGTGGGTGAGGACAGGCGCCCTCTCTCACTGAATGTCACCCCCCAGGGGTGGCTTGTGTCCTCAGGTGTTCAAGGCTTTGTGGGTCTTAAAATGGTCACTTGCATTCATGGACCTGAATTTTGTACCAGCACTTTTTAATGCAGTAAAATAAAGAAGAAATATCAATCTGTTAGGTAGAACAGGATACATTGCGGCAAAAACACTGGCTAATTACATGAGTGATGTAAGAACCAGTGGGAGGAGTTTAATGAAAATAGGCATTGGTTCGAAATCAGGTTTGGTAATAAATACATTTTATGCATATCTCTCTAGGTCTTGAGATATTGGTATTTCTTCAAATAGGTCATATTTTTACTCATTTTGATTAATTGATCAGTATGCAATACAAATCTAAATTTCCAGTAAATGATACCTCTAGTGTGTTCATTTTAAATATGTGACTTTTCATGTTCTCAGGATGTTACCCCTTCAAACATGACATAGTCCACTTAGAAAAAGAAAAAAGGCTTTGGATGATGACCGCAACCCAAAGAGAAGGGGAATCAGGTAAGCACCAAGCAGACAAAAGTCCTCGGAGATGTTCTTCCATGTGTTTTACTTCTTCTGCACCCCTTTGGCTCTCATCAGGTGGCTCAGTGGATTGAGTATGGGCTGGGAACCAAGGGGTTGCCAGTTCGATTCCCAGTCAGGGCATATGCCTGGGTTGTGGGCCAGGTCCCCGGTGAGGGCCGTATGAGAAGCAACCATACATTGCTGTTTCTCTCTCCCTCTGTCTCCCTCCCTTCTACTCTCTCTAAAAATAAAAATAAAATATTAAAAAAAAGAGTTTATTTATTTTTAGAGAGAGAGAAAAGGAAGGAGAAAGAGAGGGAGAGAAACATTGATGTGTGAGAGAAACCTCTGTTGGTTGCCTCTTGCATACCTCCAACAAAGGGCCTGGCCCACAACCCAGGCATGTGCCCTGACTGGGAACCAAACCAGTTAACCTTCAGTTTGTGGGAGGCCCAACCCACTGAGCCTCACCAGTTAGGGCAAGAGAAGTACTTTTTAAACTAATTGAAAAGTTCATTGAAAAAGTATTCTCCAGATGTTTACATAACTTTGTATAAATATAGACACTTTGGGATACCAACAAGGGTAAATCTTTTAGAAAACATATTTCTAAACTGAAGTTATTGGAAATGGTCAAAAGTTTATGAGTTGCCAACATGAAAAAAAGAGATGAGATGTATGCGTTGTACAGAATTTCCAGGAATACTTTGAATATGTAAATATAAATACTTCAGGTTATTAGATATTAGATTATATTACATGAACCTAAAAAGTGTTTGATTGTTATTGCTTTTCCTTAAAGTTGTAGTAGATTCCTGTTTTATTATCTATGTAACTTTTCTATCTATAATTTACTAATTACATAATTTACTATCCAAGATTCTACACTAACTTGATATTCAGTAGAAATGGCCATAGATTAACAGTTTGAATCCTGTTGTCAACTTTTAAAATTAAGTCTTTGACAACTACCTTGCACCTCACATAGGAGACTTGATGTGTGTTAATGGGTTTCATTATGCTTAGTGGATAGGTGCCAACTGGTCCACCTCTTGATTTCCGTGGACATGCAAACCAGAAAACATGATACCCAGTAGAAAAGACAAACTGAGTATTCCCTGGATTCATTGAAATCTCAGATTCTCTCTACAATGGGAAGTTGTGAAAAACTGAACAAAACCTTCAGTTGTTCATTTCTCTGCATTCTCTGTCTTTACAGGAGGAAAGATTCAAAATGAAATAGAGACTGTTCCAGAAGCAGAACCACAGGAAGAGCTTTACTGCTGGCATATCTGGCAACAGATTGCCAATGACTTAAGCAGGCATCAGGACTCCATGATAAAAAGTTCTCAGTTCTCCAAACAAGGTGATCCAACCAGCCAGGTTGGGGCAGGACTGTCTATAAATCACATAGGCCAGAAAACTTACCAGTGTAACGAATGTAAAATATATTTCAATGATGTCTCCAACTTTGATCTTCATCAACAAATACACTCAGGAGCAAAGTCTCATACATGTGGAGAGTGCGGAAAAAGCTTCTGTTACAGCTCAGCACTCCGTATTCATCAGAGAGTTCACTTGGGAGAGAAACGCTATAAGTGTGATAAGTGTGGTAAGGAATTTAGTCAGAGTTTACATCTGCAAACTCATCAGAAAGTCCACACCGTAGAGAAACCATTTAAATGTGAGCAGTGTGGGAAAGGCTTCAGTCGTAGAGCAACACTTACAGTTCATTGTAAATTACACTCAGGAGAGAAACCTTATAATTGTGACAAATGTGGGAGGGCCTTCATTCACGCTTCACACCTTCAGGAACACCAGAGAATCCACACTGGGGAGAAACCATTCAAATGTGATATATGTGGGAAGAACTTCCGTCGCAGATCAGCACTTAATAGCCACTGTATGGTCCACACAGGAGAGAAACCATATAAATGTGAGGACTGCGGGAAGTGTTTCACTTGTAGTTCAAATCTTCATATCCATCAGAGGGTCCACACAGGAGAGAAACCATATAAATGTGAAGAATGTGGTAAGTGCTTCATTCAGCCTTCACAATTTCAGGCCCATCGGAGAATCCACACTGGAGAGAAACCATATGTGTGTAAAGAGTGTGGTAAGGGCTTCATTTACAGTTCAAGTTTTCAAGCACATCAGGGAGTTCACACAGGAGCAAAACCATACAAATGTGAGGAGTGTGGGAAGAGCTTCAGGATGAAAATCCATTATCAAGTTCATCTGGTGGTCCACACAGGAGAGAAACCCTATAAATGTGAGGTATGTGGGAAGGGCTTCCGTCAGAGTTCATACCTTAAAATCCATCAGAAGGCCCACTGTGTGGAGAAACCTTACAAGTGTGAAGAGTGTGGACAGGGCTTCAATCAGAGCTCACGACTTCAGATTCACCAGCTGATCCACACTGGGGAGAAACCATACAAATGTGAAGAGTGTGGGAAGGGGTTCAGCCGTAGAGCAGACCTTAAAATTCATTGTAGAATCCACACAGGGGAAAAGCCATATAATTGTGAGGAGTGTGGGAAGGTCTTTAGTCAGGCCTCACATCTTCTTACCCACCAGAGAGTCCACAGTGGAGAAAAGCCATTCAAATGTGACAAGTGTGGGAAGAGCTTTGGTCGGAGTTCACACCTTCAAGCCCATCAAAAAGTCCACACTGGGGAGAAGCCATACAAATGTGAGGCGTGTGGGAAGGGCTTCAAGTGGAGCTTGAATCTTGACATGCATCAGAGGGTCCACACAGGAGAGAAGCCGTATAAGTGTGGGGAGTGTGACAAGCACTTCAGTCAGGCCTCGAGTCTTCAACTTCATCAGAGTGTCCACACTGGAGAGAAACCATACAAGTGCGATGCATGTGGCAAAGTCTTCAGTCGCTCTTCACAACTTCAGTATCATGGGCGAGTTCACACGGGGGAGAAACCTTACAAGTGTGAGAGATGTGGTAAAAGCTTCAGTTGGAGATCAAATCTTGTAAGTCATTGCAGAGTCCATGCTGGTGATGCATTTCACAAAGATGGAGAGAGTGGTGAGACTATCAGAGAATTGTCAGAGGAAAGAAATTCTACAAAATGATCTCTATTTAAAAATTCACATATGATCTGAATTATCTTCAGGTTTTATAGGAGAAAAGAAATATTTGTTTTAGTAAGCAAAAGTGGAACACATCTAAGTTTTCAGCAGGCCACACAGCGGAAAACCCTTGTATGTGGTACAGTAAGCACTTCATTCAGAACTTTGACATTTATTAGCTGTCACTTCAGAGATGGTACTTAGAAAGGAAAAGAGTTCAGTCTGGCATTTAACAAAAGTGCAGTGATGGGCATGCCAGAATTGCTGCCCACTAGAATGTAAGCTTCATGAGGGCAGGGATTTTGTTGCCAAGTCTGCACAACCTTAACATTCACTGACTCTTGTAAATGTGCTCAGTACTTATATGTTAGACCAAAACCAGAAAATGTCCAATATAGGAAATCATATCTAGAGGAGGAGACCTGCCAAATAAAATTCAGGAAAATGAACATTTGTCAAAATACAGAAAACCGCTCAGTATTCACATCCACAGTATTAACATGGTACTCCACTATTGCAACCGACTTCCCTCTTCCCCACAATGTCTGCTCTCAAGTTGGGTGATTATCTAGTTTTCCAAGGATTGTGTACAGTGTAATTGGACTATCTTTGTGGTTTCTCTGACAGTACAGACTGAAAAAGTTTTTTTTTTAACTTTACAAGAAGTTAAAGAGCATGTTACAAAATTGATTTTTATTTGTCAATGTTAAGACGGGTTCACCCTTAACACTTTGTAAGTGTCACCAATGTCAGTTTTCTTAACCTTGAACTTACTGCTGATTTCTAATTCTGTGTATTTCCAGCTTTACTTTGAAATGTTTGTCTTCTAGTTACTGTAGCATTTCTTTTATCAAAACTTCTCAGGTAGGCCCTGGCTGGTATAGCTCAATGGATTGAGTGCGGGCTGGGAACCAAAGGGTCACCAGTTTGATTCCCAGTCAGGATACATGCCTGGGTTGTGGGCCAGGTCCCCAGTGAGGGCCACATGAGAGGCAACCATACATTGCTGTTTCTCTCCCTCTATTTCTCCCTCCCTTCCCCTCTCTCTAAAAATAAATAAAAACTAAAAAAAAAAAACAACTCAGGTAGGGTCTATGACATAAACTCCCCCCACACCCATTATACAAATACCAAAAAAACTAGTAGGAATTTGATGATTTTTCAAATGTAAATATTGAGAGAAGACTGACATGTATATGCTCTTCCCTGTTGGTAGCAGTAAAACATGGCTTTGGGAAAGGAGTATATATCAGAATATAAGTTGTACATCTCTTTGATCTGGAAATCTTATAATAAAAGTTCTGATTATAAGACGAAAATGTCAAGAAGATGAGCACAACATGAATGATGTCACTGAACTATTTAAAATGGAAGTAAGCATACATCTATAGGAGCTTGAATTTTGACATATTCCTATATTAATCTGAGGCCATTTAAATTGTGGCAGATAATCTATAAGGACAGGAGAAATGCATAATATGGGCTTTGAGAGATCACAGATGGTCACCTTCGTAGCATAATCAAAATTCTGTGTGTGTGTTTGCGCATGCGTGTGTAAGAGTGTTTCTGAATGAGACTAGCATTTGATTCAGCTGACTCAGTAGATTACCCAACCCAGTGTGGGTGAGCATTAACCAATCTGTTGAGGACTTGAGTAGAACAAAGAGGAAGTGTTCCTTTTATTTATTAGGGTGATGTTGGTTCGCAAAACCATACAAGGTTCAAGGGTACAACTCAATAAAACATCATCTGCACACTGCATTGAAGACAGGAGAATTTGCCCGTTTTCATTTCCTGCCTCCCTGCTTCAGTGGGGCCATATTTTCTCTGTGCCTCGGATTGGATTTTAAACCATTGGCTCTCCTGGTTCTCAGGCCTTGGGACTTGGTCTAAATAACTACCAGCTATTCTGGGTCTTCAATGTGCAGACAAAGATCATGGAACTTCTTAGCCTTCAAAATTGCATGAGCCAGGTCCTTATGACATCTGCATACCTGTGTATAGCACAGGAGTCCCAAACCTGGGTGCTGCCTAAGTGTTCATGATATTCCAAAAAAAAACCCCACCCAGTAGACTAGCTGATGTGAACATGCTGTTTACTACTCACATGCCATGGGAGTGCACCGATGGCGGCAGGTTGATGTGAGAGAGACCACGCCTCCTCCAGTCTAAGGCTCATTATAAGGAGTCCCAGACAAAGGCAGCATGGGTCCAGGTTGCATAAACCTATGTGTGGCCTGGAGCTATGTTACATCAGTGTGAATACACAGTCGGAAAAGGTCAAGAAGCAGTCACAGGGTAAGAAGTCACTCCCAAGAGGAGATAAGGAGGGAGTTACAATCCATTCCCAAAACAATACACATTCCTTCTGGCTAGGGGTCCCCTGGCCAGCCCTCATCCCACAGTATATATCTGAGCTATCTACTCGCCAGGCTTCCTTTATGGAACTGGCTCTGGTCAATGGCCACAGGTCTTTGAGACAACCACATGGGCATCTTGTAGGTTCTTGGAGCACTTGGTCAACCACACACATTGGGTAGAAGTCAAAGACAAATGCTAGATAAACAGGGATGGGGCAGCCAGCCTGGACAGCACTGCTAGTGGAGACCAACCACAGATATCAGAGGGAGATTTCAAAATCTTGGAGAAAGACACTATAAATTGTGGGGACCGTTGAGGCACAGTGCCCAAAGCAGGGGCCCCACTTCCCTGTACCTAAGGGTAGTACCCCTCTCCCAGTGCTAATATAACCCCATTATTTTGCAAAGTGCACTGTAATTTTCCTTACTCATTTGTTTTGAGCCCTAGGCTTACTGTTTCCATTTCCAGGATGGAGGCTGCTAAGACAAGTCCATGAACATGTCCGTGAGGTCAACAGCACCAAAACCACATTCCAGAAAGACTGGGCTTATGTCACAGTGCTCACACTGTTATGTATACTCCCAAGAGAACTGAAAAAACACCCACACAAAAGCTTGTGCAAAAGTGCTCATAGGAACAGTATTCACAATAGATAAAAAGTGGAAGCAATCCTATGTTCATCAACTGATGAATGATAAACAATGTAGTATATCCATATAATATGATATTTTCAGCAATATGAAGGAATTAAGTACTGATTCATGCTACAGCATAGATGAACCCTCAAGACATTATGCCAAGTGAAAGAAGCCAGGCATAAGACATGATGTGTGG
>PVJI01034130.1:0-10698 GCA_004026765.1 Micronycteris hirsuta | reverse complement strand
GGGCCTCTCCAAATAGCCACGTAGCGCCACTGTTTTTCCTCTCTGAAAAATTCTACCTATTTACACTCTCCAGACAAAACAAGCATCTGACTACTCTCAAATCCTAATCTGGCTCCCTCCCCAAGAATCTTGCGTCCTATCCGGGCGGCTGCCGGGTCTGGGACCGAAGCCCCACCCCGCTCCCCGGGCTTGTCCCGATGGAGACCCTTTCCTTCCGATGCTCTCTGCTTACCGTTTGAATGTTCAAATTCCCCTGTAATCTTGGGCATCAATCATCATATGTGTTGGAATACTGCTGGGTTTTCGCCCCGTTCCTCAGAAAATCAACCAGTGGGTAGGAGGACGTAAACTCTGTTCCTCCTAACTCGCCGCCATCTGACAACCGGATAATTTAACAATAATTAGCAATGGATGAAACTGAGACAGAGCAGTACTCCATTTCTACCTATTTTATTATTTAAGAATTAATACATGCAAAGGTGTATAATGAAAAGTCAATCTACCCTTTTGACTAATTACTGTAACTTCAATAAACCAAGCCCAGAGACAACTGCTGTTATGTTTCTGGTGTTACTATCTAGAGATAATTTATACACATACCAGGTGGGAGTGGGTTATATCTGTAATGTAACAGACACACTGTTCTGGAATTAAGATTTATTTTTTAATAATATATTTTTGAGACATTTCCTATTTGTATACTCCTATTTGTACATAACATTGTTTCTTTTTTCAGCAACAGTATAGTTTTCCATTGCGTGAAAGTATAGTCATTTATTTGACCGGTCTGAAAATTACAGGTATTTAGTTTGTTTCTAATCTTTTGCTAGCATTTTCCTACTGCTTTTTTTTTAAAGTATGCCCCTTCATATTATCTTTTAATGAATATGATCAATAAATGTATCAGCTAAGAAGTAACACTTCATCCTATCAAATAAGCTAAAATAAAAGGTTTAAATCCTTTATTAAAAGGGCTCTGGAAAAACAGGCACATTGAATGGTTCTAAGCATATGCTATATGCATAAATTTGTGCAAGGATCACTGCAGTTATTCTCAAGCATAACTGCTTATCAGAGTTTCCTTAAGAGTTTTTTTCTCAAAATACAGATGCTTGAGCCAGTTTCCTGGATACTCTGATATGGAGAGACTGGACTAAGTTCTCTACACCTGGAAGCAGGGCTGAACGAACTGCTCTACTATCCTAACTGCAGGCATGGATGTGCACTTATTGGCAACTACCAATGCTTTAGAGTCAGTTCTTAGGGGAAATGGCCTTTTAGAACTTGCCTTATGAATTCAACCTTATTGAGGGATGACATCCTTCACTGTCCCTGTTATTACACATTTTAACATTTTTTATTTTAAAAAAGCACAAAGAGTTTTTTGTATTACACAGCTAACTATATAAATCTCTTGATCCTTACTTGTCATTGAAAAAATATAAAGTTTTAATGCCTGCATGCATACTAATTTGGTCCTTTTTTCACTTGGCTTTATTTCATATGCATATTTAGATACACAAATATAGATCACGAAGTTACCATTTTGATAGTTATATGCTAACATTGTTTTACCTCATATTTTGCAGAACATGATCCTCATATCAGGGCATTTGTGTTGTGCCTGTTTTTTGTTTTCCTATTATAAATGGTGCAGATATAAATACCATTATCCAAACAAGATTTTTTGTTTTAAATTATTCTTTATCCATTAATAAAAGAAGTTGTACATCAAAGGGATAACCAGATTTAATAATTTTTGCTTATATAGACTGCTCTACAGGAAGATTCTAAGTCACTGTGTTCTGAGGAATGAATCAGTATGCCTGTTTTCCCTTTGTCTCTCCAGTAAAGGGTTTTATTCCTTTTATTTTAATTAATCTGATAAATACGATGTTTTATCTCATATCTCATGAATTCACTGAGCATATTTATTAAAAGGCACTATAACGGTTTAAGTCAAGGACTCTGGCATCAGACTGCTTGGGTGCAAATTCTTGCTGACGTATGACTTTCAGTCAGTTACTTCCTTTCTTTATGCCTCAGTATTCTATATTTAAAAGAGCAACACAGCCCTGGCTGGTGTAGCTCAGTGGATTGAGCGCGAGCTGGGAACCAAAGGGTCCCGGTTCGATTCCCAGTCAGGGCACATGCCTGGGTTGCGGGCCAGGTCCCCACTGAGGGCCATGTGAGAGGCAACCATACATTGCTGTTTCTCTCCCTCTCTTTCTCCTTCCCTTCTCCTCTCTCTAAAAAAAATAAATAAAATCTTAAAAAAAATAAAAAAATAAAATAAAAGGGCAACAATAATGGCACCTACCTTAAAGGCATACTGTGAAAATCAGATGAGTTAAGTGCTTAAAACTGTCCCTGGCACTTGGTGAGCATCATACAACAGCAGGCCACTACGAGTTCCTATGAGTGCCAGGAACTGTGCTCGACTCCAGAGATAAAACTGTAAACATAACACACATAGAAACAGTTCCTACCCTACCAAGCTCACAGACTAGCCAGGGATACAGGCACTTGTGCTACTGTATGGCAGGCTGTGACAAGGGAGCATATTGGGAAGAAAGCCTAACATGAATATTTGATTTCTGCACTAGGGGAGCTACATAAATATCCTAAATGTTGGTATTAGGTTATATTACTTCTCAGGTGGACTATTTAGTTCTTGTCCACTTACCTGTGGAGTCTAAGTATTTATACATGTGTGTATATGTACATTTTTCAATTTGTAAAAGTGAGGCTCATTCTGTTCCATCCACACTGGCCTCTGCTGTTCCTTGAACAACTCAAGCATGCTCCTTCCTTAGAGCCATTTGTCTGCTCTTCCCTCTGCCTGGAAAGCTATTCTCCCATATCCAAATGGCTTGTTCCCCCTGCTCTTTCAAGTCTGCTCAAATGTCACCTTCTGCGGGGGTTCTTTTCTACTACCCTATTTAAAATTGTGATTTTCAACCATGCCCTGTGTGGCTCAGTTGGTTGGAGCATTGTCCCATGGACTGAAGGGTCATGGGTTTGATTCCTGGTCAAGGCACATACCCAGATTGCCGGTTCAATCCCTGGTCAGGGCATATATGAGAAGGCAACTGATCAATGTTTCTCTCTCTCTCTCTGAAAGCAATGAAAAAATGTCCTTGGGTGAGAATAAAAAATAAAATAAAATTGTGAGTTTTCATTGTCCCGTACTCTCTATTCTCCTTCCCTGATTTTTTTTTCATTGTACATTTTACCTCTATACTAGAAGCTTATTTTGTTTATTTTCAGTCTTCACATTAAAACAAAAGACTCATAGAGTCAGGAGTGCTGTCTATTTTATTGTTTGTTAAATCTCCAATAGTTAAAATAGTGCCCAGCACTTAATAGGAGCTCAATAAATATTTATTGAATAAGTAAATTGTCATTTATACAAAATTGATATTATGACATACCTATCACTCTGGAACTTACTTTCTAATTGAAGGATACATCTTAGATATCTTTTCATGTAGGTACATATAGATCTTCCCTATTCTTTTACACAACTGTGTAGTTGTTCAAAGTAGCATGAACCATTTTGTTAATTAGTAGACATTTATTTCAATTTCTTGTTATCACAAAACAATGCTGCAGTAAACAAAACATCTATTTTTGTGCAATTCTGGTTTTCTTGTTTTATTTGAGTATTGAGCTTTTGTTTATTATATTTATTGCACATATGTTTCTATTGTTGCATTTTCATTTTCTGTATGTGGCAGAAACTTTAAACTGAAAATGAAAATATATCTCCCTCTTCATCCCCCAGTTCCCCTTGTTTCCCACATATCATGTCAGAGATACTTAGTGTCTATATAAGCTCATATAACTGAAGAAAAATTCCATGAAATGTATTTCTCTTTATTACAATGTCCTTTAACACTTTCAGTTATTTCCTATTTTATTTCATTAAAAAGTGCTTGCAGAAACCTTCTAAATTGATTTCAAAGTCACTAGTTCATGGAGACCCAGTTTGAAAAACTCTGCCTTCTTCTCCCCTACTCTGTATTGAACTAATCTATAGAAGCATGTACCCATTTGAGTTTTCCAGTCTGGTAAGCTTTTAGGTTATTAGAACTGGAGATCTCCCTTGAATCCAGCCCAATTAAGTAAGGCCTAGCCACTATCCATTTTTTCCCAAGAGTTGAGATGCAGACATACCTGCCAAGGAAGAGCAGATGGTCTCAAACTAAGCTTCTGCTACAGATGTCAACTACCTGACTTTGAATGTCACTGTCTGCTGCCTTGTCTAGCCCACCACATTGATATTAGCCCCACTTATCTCCCATCTGCCTAGATAAACAGGGATATCATTTTAAGACTTTTGGCTCACTTCCATGTTGATACTTAAAGGAGGTCACTTTGTAGAATGTGAACTGTTTCCAGGCGATGCAAGCACTTAAACCTCAGGAAGGGACAAGATCATAAGTTTAAAAGTTTTCTTTATTGAAATCCCAGCCCAGCCTGAGTTTAAAGGCATAGGGAAATGGCAAAATGCTGCTAGGTTCCACATAAAGAGTTTGGGCTCTGGCTAAATGGATCATAATTCAGGGCAGAACTCTGGGCAAGGAGAAGGAGGTCAAGTACAGAGAGATAAACATGGTATACTCGAACACTCCGGTTGCTAAGGCCCACCTGAGACTCACAACAAATGACAAGATTGTGTTTAGGCTCATCAGCTGGTGGGGCTAGGCTTCTGCATTGGTCAGGATCAGCTCAGGGACAATATGACCCTAAACAGAGAGATTAGGGGCAACCAGGCCTACATGTGACAGTGTCAATGCTGGCAGGGGCTCATAGGAAATAATCAAGAAGAAAGTTTTCTTGATTCTTTCATTAAATGCAGCTGAGAGTATAATTCCTCTCCTTGGCATTTGACTCAGAACCTGTGAGGAAATCACACTGGGTAAATAATTTAAATGCAAATTGATGTGACCAGGATTTGATGAGCAGAGCAGAGCAGAGCAGTAGATTTTTCTCAATTAAGAAAAGAAGGAAACACTTTTTAAAAAGAAGCATGTCTTATTCTTGGAAAGAATTTTCAGAAGTGTGGGTTTATTCATTCACTCACTCACCCACCCATTCATTCATCTATTATGTAGCACACACTTGCTAAAGGATGCCTGTTTTCTGATTCATTCCCACATTGTCTGATGTGCATACTTTTTCCTATTTTCTCCTTTTCTTTGGATGTCATGGGCAGATGGACATGTGTAAAGAAATTGTACAACTTAAACATGCAGATTTCTTAGGTAACATTGTTTGACGTAAGTGTTAGTGGGCCCCTGATGACCAATGAAAAGTGCTCAAGAAGTCAGTTCTACAGGAGAAGTTTGTTGATTGTTTTTCTCTGTTGGGTAGATGACTCCTTATGGAGCAGCAAAATAGAAGTAGAGGTAATGACAAGCTCCTGAAAAATAAACTAGGTTGTAAAAGGTGAACTAGTTAATACCTGAACCTGGGTATCAACAGAGGTGATTTTGTCCTTCAAGACTTAAGAAATACCAGGCCCCTCACCCCCTTTTCCCCTGCATTCAGAGGAGGCAGCACTACCCTCTGCCATCCTAGGAGAGCAGGGACGGGAAGCTCATATTGTTGTATAGTCATGTGGCTCCAGTTTGGGTTTTCCAAATCTCATTTGCATCTCACACTTGGCAGCTCTTCCTTCCCTGTATTCTGTCTAACCTCATATGAATCTCAGCTCATTTTGTGTGTGTGTGCATGACATCCTCCTTCTATTTCCCATCTCCCCAAATCTCACATGAGATATTGGAGTATGCAGTAGAGAGTAGAGTTCACTGCAGACTTGGGGTGAAATGGAGGTTTAGATGGACATTAGATGTTGCTTTTCCTGCATCTCTTCTTTCTCTCTCTTTGGCTTCCCAACCCAGCTCAAGAATTCTCAGTTTGGTAATAGGGGAGATGTTGGTGCTTATTTAGACTCATTAAATTCCCCTAAAAGCTAAACGAAAGGGACCTTTCTGCAATTGGTAGCACCAATTACTGGTAGATGATTCAACCTTTCAATTTTTTTATTCCTTCTATACTGATTGGAACAATTCATGCCAGGCCTTAAAAGGGGGAAAAATGGTCCGTTGGGTTTAAAGTATACTTTAAAAATCACTATACAAATTTATTAATATGGATAAACTCTATTGAGCCATCAATGGATTACATTTGGTTACAGTTATTACACTGTTTAAAAAATATAAACTTTTAGTGTAGACAACTGCAAGAGGAAAACAAAAATTGGATATAAATTTTTCCAGATTGCCTCTGTTGATATAGATTTTGATGATTTTTCTGCTACTTGGCAGAATTATAAGGTACTCATTGGTACAAGGATAAATGGCACTTTTACTCAGGAACCAAAGATGCTGAGACTTGGATCCAGCAGTGGGACCAAAAACACCAAATCACAAATCAGGAACTGGCTGAGGTAAAACAATGGAATAATTAAAGGTAGGAAAGTCCAGAAGAAAAGAGTGGAATTAAAGATGTTTCAGGGCTAGAATTCAAGACAACTATAGAATATGTCAGGACCAATAAAGGACAACCATGGGAAAAATCCAAGAGAAACTTAGAGATGAGGAGGAAGGGTTGCAAAGAGACCAGGTAAGAGAATCAGAGTGGGTGTTATGGATCCAGATGATGTGGTCCAGGAAGCATTTACCATGAAAGAGCTCTTCTGGAGATCCTCAGGACCCTCCTGTGAGTGGGCCTCTGCTGGTCCACAAAGCCTGGAGCCTTGGAGGCAGCTGCTTGTGCGACATTCATTCAGGAAGCAGTCTTTGTGGTTAGTAGAATCCAGGACCTCCTGGCTCTATGAAATGATATTGGTAGACTCATTAAAAGTGGCTAAGAGGTCAGTCTATACTCTTTGGTCTATGACGCCTAGGTAAGGTTAAAGGATGGAATGCCAAGAACAGTAGATGTATTATAGACAACTTGAGTTCAGTTTTCTGTTATTGCATCCAAAAACATTCTAAATAATAATTTGCATGTGTGCATGCATGTGCATGCACATGCACTATATTTTAATGCATAGTAAGTCCTCGCTGCTGTCAACAAGTTCTTGGAACTACAGAAAGTTACGTATAACAAAACCAATTTTACCATAGGCTAATTGTTAAAGTTCCTATGGCATCTCATCAACATTATAACAAAACAATGTTGAACAAAATTATTTAATTGGAGTACCTGCTGATATAGATGTATAAGACAAATTCTGAAAGGCTATATAAAGGAAAAGTTAAAGGATATTCTCATAAAGGAGATTGTGAGTGATGTTTTCCTAGTCTATATATACATTCAAATTTAAGCAGTGAACTTGCCATATCAGCCAAAGTTCTTGCAAACAATAGAAGCTGACCAAGGCTGATTTAAGTGGAAGAGGAACTTATTGAAAGGATACTGGGAGACTTCCAGCCAAGATGGACATATAGGTAGATGCACTTTGCCTCCTCGCACAACCAAAAGAAGGACAACAAATTTAAAAACAAAAAATAACCAGAACTGCCAGAAAATTGAACTGTATGGAAGTCTGACAACCAAGGAGTTAAAGAAGAAACATTCATCCAAACTGGTGGGAGGGGTAGAGAGGACATGAACAAGGTGGCAGCTGGAAGACCAGGCAGGCGACTGGTGGTCCCACATTTGTGTGTGGATAAAACAGGAGAAACAACTGGGGAATGAGAAAGACCACGCATGCAACCCAGAGTTCCAATGTGGGAAACCAAGGCCTCAAAACCTCTAGCTATAAAAACCTGTGGGGGCTGCAGTGGTGGGAGAAACTCCCACCCTCGCAGGAGAGTTCACTGGAGACTCACAGGGTCCTAGAATGTATGCAAACTCACCCACCCAGGAACCAGCACCAGAAGGGCCCAATTTGCTTGTGGGTAGCAGGGGAAGTTACTGAAAGCTGCCAAGAGCTGAGGAAGTAGCATTATTCCCTCTGTGACCCTTCCTTCACATACAGTGCCACAACACAACACAGCAACCTTGATTACCCCACCCTAGAAAATACCTAAGTCTCTGCCCCTCACAATGCACTAGGTGTGCCAAAACAAAGAAATATGGCCCAAATGAAAGAACAGATCAAAGCTCCAAAAATAGAACTAAGCAATGAAGAAATAGCCAACTTATCAGATGCAAAGTTCAAAAATACTGGTAATCAGGATGCTCACAGAAATGGTTGAGAATGGTTGAAAAATAGAGAAAAAAGTGAAGGCTATGCAAAGTGATATAAAGGAAAATATACAGGAAACCAACAATGAAGGGAAGGAAGCTGGGACTCAAATCAATAGTTTGGAGCAGAAGGAAGAAAGAAAGAATGAGCATTCAACCAAAACAGAATGAAGAAACAAGAATTCAAAAAAATGAAGAGAGGCTTAGGAACCTCCGGGATAACTTTAAATGTTTCAACATTCAAATCTTAGTGATGCCAGAAGGAGAAGAGGAAGAACAAGAAATTGAAAACTTATTTGAAAAAATAATGAAGAACTTCCCCAACTGGCAATGGAAATAGACTTCCAGGAAGTCCAGGAAGCTCAGAGAATCCCAAAGAAGTTGGACCCAATGAAGCACACACCAAGGCACATCATAATTACATTACCCAAGATGAAAGATAAGGAGAAAATCTAAAAAGCAGCAAGAGGAAAGGAGACAGTTACCTACAAAGGAGTTCCCATACAACTGTCAGCTGATTTCTCAAAAGAAACCTTGCAGTCAAGGAGTTGGAAAGAAGTATTCCAAGTCATGAAAGGCAAGTACCTACATCCAAGATTACTCTATCCAGCAAAACTATCATTTAGAATGGAAGGGTAGATAAAGTGCTTCCTAGATAAGGTCAAGTTAAAGGAGTTCATCATCATGAAGCCCTTATTATATGAAATGTTAAAGGGATTTATCTAAGAAGAAGATCAAAACTATGAACAGTAAAATGACAACGAACTCACGACTATCAACAAGTGAACCTAAAAAAAAAAAAACTTACCAAGCAAACAACTAGAATGGGAAGAGAATCAGAAATGAAGATCACATGAAGGGTTATCAGCCAGAAGAGGGAGGGGGAGAATAGAGGAAAAGGTACAGAGAATAAGAAGCATAAATGGTGGCACAAAATAGACAAGGGGAGGTTAAGAATAGTATAGGAGATGGAGAAGCCAAAGAACTTATATGTATGACCCATGGACATGAAGTAAGGGGCATGGGGGGGGTGCTGGAGGGAGTCAGGTGCAGGGCAGAGGGGAAGAAAGGATAGGAAAAAATGGGACAACTGTAACAGCATAATCAATAAAATGTACTTAAAAAAGAAAGGAAATTGTAAACTTACAAGAACACCTGGCAATCTGCTAAACCAGGTTGAAATAAAGGCAGAAACCAGTGAGCCCCAAACTGTACCTGGAGCCAGTCTGGTAAGGACATTGCCATTGCTTCCACTAACCACTGGTCACTACTGCCACTAACTCCTGGTCACCACAGTCCACAGTGCTTCCCAGCCTTAAATGCTGGATACCACCATTACTGAACTGGAAGCTCTTCTGCCTTCACGTGTCACCAAAATGGATACTTGTCACTTTGTGAAAATAACCCCTGCTTCAAAGTCTGAAGAGTTCACATCTGTGTGTCTGGGCTTAGGACATTTTCCTATGCCCAAGGAGAAAGGAGCTGGGAAAGTGAGAATCTCAACTTCCACCTTCTATAGTGGGAGGCAAGATATGTTCCAATCAAGAGTCATAAATGGAGAGACTTCCACCAAGATGGCGGTGTAGGTGGATGCACTGTGCTGCCACTCACAACCAGAAAGTTTAAACAACGAACTCAATAGCGAAAAATAAACAACCAGAACGGACAGAATCGAACTGAAGGGAAGTCCAACACCCAGGAAGTTGGGGAGGATGTACATCCAGGCCAGTAAGCGGGGCAGAACCAAGCAGAGGAGCGGAGTGAGAGGCAGTTTTCCCGGAGGAACTCACCCCGCCAGCGCCTAACCAAAGCACGACCCCGAGCAACGGGTGAACCTCGCAAGCCTGCGGCTTAACTGGAGAGGCCAGTGGGAACCAGCAGGGCCAAGACTGGCGGAAAAGGCAGTGGGGAACTGGGGAGCAGAGGGTGATAGGGAGCAGCGGTGAACAGCAGACGCCACTGCTCCCTCCCAGGCCCCGCCCCCAGAGGAAACGTCACAAAAAAACGACCCAGGTTGCCAGGCACCGACAAACACCTAAGACTCCGACAGGTGAGCCGAGATAAAAAATGAAAATGGCCAAAATGAAAGATCAGAACAAATTACAACTAACAGATGAAGAGATAGCCAAATTAACAGATGCCCAGTTTAAAACACTGGTAATCAGGATGCTCACAAAACTGGAAGAAAGGTGGATGCAAATAATCGAACAAATGAAGAATACAATAAAGATAATGGAGGAAGATTTACAGGGAACCAATAGTGAAAAAAAGGAAGCTGGGACTCAAACCAATGGGGTGGACCAGAAGGAAGAAACAAGAATTCAAAAAAATGAGGAGGGACTCAGGAACCTCAGAGACATTTGTAAACAACCCAACATCTGGATCATAGGGCAGCCAGAAGGACAAGAGGAACACCAAGAAATTGAACATATTTCTGAACAGATAATGAATGAGAACTTCCCACATCTGGCAAAGGAAATAGGCTTCCTGGAA
>PVJI01034129.1:0-10709 GCA_004026765.1 Micronycteris hirsuta | reverse complement strand
TCTCTGAGGTTCCTGAGACCCTCCTCATTTTTTTGAATTCTTGTTTCTTCCTTCTGGTCCACCCCATTGGTTTGAGATCCAACTTCCTTTTTTTCCCTGTTGGTTCCCTGTAAATCTTCCTCCATTATCCTTATCGTATTCTTCATCTGTTCAATTATTTGCGTCCACCTATCTTCCAGTTTTGTTAGCATTTTGATTAGAAGCATTTTAAACTGCGCATCTGATAGGTTGACTATGTCATCATCCGTTAGTTGTAATTTGTTCTGATCTTTCATTTTGGCCATTTTCATTCTTTTTATCTCGGTGCACTTGTCGGCTCACAGGTGCCGGCAACCTGGATCGCTTTTTGGGTGACGTTGCCTCCGGGGGCAGGGCCGGCCTGGATGTTCGTCTTCTCCTACCTCCTGGGTGTCGGACTTCCCTTCAGTTCGATTCTGTCCATTCTGGTTGTTTAATTTTTTGCTACTGCGTTCGTTGTTTAGACACTCTGGATGTGCGGGCGGCGAGTGCGTCCACCTACGCCGCCATCTTGGCGGAAGTCCAAGAGTACACCTTTTCAAAGAAGGTATTCTTTCCTCCACAACCAAGGAGATGCTCCTGTGGGCATGGAGGCAAGACGGGGACACCTGCCACGTCGCAGTCAGCTGGCCACACCAACCCCGACCACTGGTGAAGGAGACATGGCCCCAGGGAAATTGTTTTCACATTCATCTGGAGAATGAAAAGTGCTCCTTTATCCCCTCGAAAACTCCTAAAGAAACTCTTGACATATTCCTGAGTTCTTGTAAGATTATTATTCCTTTGGATTTCAGGTAGTTATGTGCTGTAATCAATCTAGGACTGGGTTAGGTCCACATTTTAAGTTTCAATAAGAAACTATTGACATATTAATGAAATGTAAGTTTAGTGCAGCATTCTTGGCTGGTAATTCATCAATATCTATAAAAATGATATAACTACCTGGATCCTATAGACTAACATTTCCAGTGCTATGAATTATACTTGCACAAACCTGCAAATATATAAGCTCCATTCAAATAGGGACCGTGTTGGTTTAACTCACCTCTGTGTTACCAGGGAACCATAAGAGTACCATAAGGCTGGCACGTAGTAGGCACTTAGTAAGTACCTGATGTATGAACTGGTCCATGCAGTAGCCCCAAAATTATGATATCTTCAAACAATGAGGTACTATTATGACTATTAAAAAGAATTAGACAAATATAGATGTGCTTCATCAGGAATATGTTCAGAATATGTGGTTAAGTGGAAAAAACCTAAATTATACAATGGTATAAAAATGTGCTCCCATTTGAGTCCAACACAGAGTGCAAATACATGGTGTGCTTAAGTAGGTAAAGAAAGGTCTGGAAGGGCACAGAAAACACTTCACAGTGGAAACTTTTGGGGAATAAAAGTGGAAAGTTGCAGGTGGGAATGGACATATACTTGTTACTTTACTCCGATCTGTAATGTTCTAATTTTACCATGAGTATGTTATTCTTATCACTAGTCTTTTAAAAGGAGCTATTATAGGCTAGTTCATACATTCAGGAATTCTAGAAAGACCATGACTGCAGAATTCAGAACTTTGAGACCTTCTTCTCGATTAAATGGCAGTGATGGGAGATGCCTGGAGGCAAATTCAGCTGTCTTGCCTGGAGGTATCTGGAACAAGTTACAAAAAGCTGTGCTTGTAATTCATCTCTGTTCTCATAGCTTACATACAGAGCACCTCGACGTTAATAAATGCGTTTAGTCCTTTATTGTGTGGTGCCTATATGACGTAGTGAGAGGAGAGCACACACTGCTGGAGAAGAACGGACCAGATTATGTCACACTTTGTCTTCATACCTTGCAAGAAATTTCTGTGTCTTCCATAAACTTCTCAATCCCACAACCCCGTCTCCTTCCCCCTTCCCTTCCTTTTGGCTCCTGTCACTCACCCTCCTGTCTCAGCATATGCTTATGGTTCCATAACATTGAGGCTGTCCAGTTGTCTTGCTCCCCTACAGTCTGAAAGCTTGTTGAGGGGCAATGCCAAGTCTTTGCCCTTTATGATCTCAAATACCCACCCCAGTGTCTCAGATACTGAAGGGATTGCTATGTGTTGAGTTGTTGAATGGAAGGAGGCACTTCTAAGCCTTTGTAAAAGCAGGTTGTGTTTTTTTATTAAACTACCTGGTTTGAAGATAAAATAGAGCCTTACATAGGTATTTATTGATATTTCAGGCACTCTGACATAGCAAGTAATTTCAGGAGCTGTTTGCTGCTTGTACACGGACAGACGACTGAATTGTACATTTTATTAAAGCATTTCATATTTAGAATTTGATCACATTTTCCAATACTGCATCCTATTTCTCTCTCTGTTTCAGTTACTCTAATGATTATTTTAGTCTGTCATTTTTATCTTCATATTAAAGCCTTTTATTAGCTCCTTTAGCATATTAATTTTTAAATTAAAGTTTAATGTAATTTTATCTAATGACTAAGCATAAAGGAAGTAGTTTCTGGGATTATAGAGTAG
Organism: Micronycteris hirsuta; assembly: GCA_004026765.1. Taxonomy (NCBI): domain Eukaryota; kingdom Metazoa; phylum Chordata; class Mammalia; order Chiroptera; family Phyllostomidae; genus Micronycteris; species Micronycteris hirsuta. Next base: position 8,179 of record PVJI01034129.1, on the reverse strand, counting down.
TCTCGTTCACATTGAAAGTGCCGAAAAGTATTTTCTGTATCTGAAAACTAAAGAGTTGTTTGACTCCTCCACTCCAGGCATGTTGCTTGCTGGGTTTCTCATAAGAAACATCCCTGTCATCAGTGAGAACGTACAGATCAAGCACAAGTGGTCCTCTGCTTTGCGAAGCCTAGCCCTGTCTGTTATATTGGTTCGTGCTGGCCTTGGGCTGGATTCAAAGGTATTGAAGTTGTAAAATTGTAACTATTGATCATGAATTTTGTTCCTCCAATGCTGCAAGCATTAGAATCACAGCTTTAGAAGATGGGTATGGACACTTTGCATGGCATTCTCAAGAAGGCAGTGGAATTTATTGCATGTAGGACTATCCCCAGGAGATGTGCCCTTGTTCTTTTATGGAGGAAAGTACAGCTACTGTCTGTTTGGGGACAGCACCAAGAATAAAGCCCCACGCCCACCTTTCTCTGTCAGAGATATAGGCCATAGTTATAAATACTGATCATGAGAGAGCCATCCTCTGTTTGGAGCACAAAGCCCACTACCGGCATTCAGGGCTAGCTGTACTGGCTTAGGAAACTGCCTGGACTATAGAACGAGTCTCAAGTATGCTTTTCTAAAGTGATTTTAGTTATGTATGTTTTTGCATATGGGAGTGAATATTTTGGGGGATGCAGGTTGTTAACCTGGGTTCATTCTGGGGCCACAAATTATGCATAAAGCTAACACTGAGAAGATTAAACCTGCCTGGGTTCAAACCTAGCTCTACCGCTCACCAGTTTCATGCTCTTGGGCAAATGGCTCTAACTTGTACCTTTTCAGAGGAGGACATCTAAAAATGGTGGTAATAATTACCTACATTGCAGGGTTGCTATGAGGACTAACTAAGTTATCTCTGAAACACCTAGAACATTGAAATGTTTATGAAATAAGACTCATTACCTGCAAACTTCATGATGATACAGACATGGCTTGAATACTGAAGAAAAAGCATTTAAAGTCATTTTCTCATTGGGTCTTTAGAGGCTTATTTTAACATGTCTATTTTTATATTCCAGGCCCTGAAGAAGTTGAAGGGTGTCTGTGTACGATTATCCATGGGTCCTTGTCTTGTGGAGGCATGCACGTCCGCCCTTCTTGCCCACTTCCTAATGGGTTTACCATGGCAATGGGCATTTATACTGGGGTAATGATTTTGCCTTGTCGTATGAAAATATGCATGGCCATTTAGGACTTTCTCAGATTCTATGCAAGAGAATACATAATAGCCTTTTCTTAAGGACATCAGAAAATACAATATGGATATTCCAGCATAGTATTATGACTATTAATATTCCAACATATGATTAGGTGATCCTGCTATCTGTCCCTTCCACTTGTCAGTTCTTATTTCAGATGGCTAAAGACCAAGAGAGGAAAATAAATATAAATTGCATAGTAGAAATTGAGTGCTAATAAGCAAGCAAGAAGTTAGTTATCACTTCTCAAAGTTAAGAGCTATACTGCCTGGACTCAAGTCCTGGCTTGGGGACTCTCCAGGATGTGGTCTCTGGCAAGTTACCTAATCTCTCTGTGCCTCAGTGTCCTCATTTGCAAAACAAACAGGATGATTGTAGCTACCTCGTGGGGTTGTTATGAGGATTAAATTGTTTAATATATATGAAGTGCGTGAAGTGGTGTTTGGCACGTGGTAAGCACTATAAAAGGCTTCTGCTATTACTACTGCTTCTATTCTTTGTATCTGTTGGTGTCAGTCTGGCCCCCCTTCTAATCTGTTGTCTCATTTTACATACCAAGCCCTGAGAGAAGACTCACAGAATCCCAATCCAAAAATCCATGCCTGTGTTTTTTAAAGCTTATGCCATGAATGTTTTTTTTTAAAGGTAGATGCCTGGGGCCTAACCCCATGGGTCTTCTAGCTCAGCAGTCCCCAACCTTTTTGGCACAAGAGACTGGTTTCATGAAAGACAGTTTTTCCACAGATGGGAGGAAGCTCGCTTGCCTGCCATTCATCTCCTGCTGTGCAGCCCAGTTCCTAACAGGCCCGGGACTAGTACCGGTCCTTGTCCCAGGGGTCGGGGACCCCTGTTCTAGACCACCCATAAATAAATAAATAAATAAATAAATAAACACACACACACACACACACACACACACAAGCAACTAAAGTGCTTGCCGTGCAGGTCGTTCATGGCCGCAGTTTGTAAAAAAAAAGTGTTCCATAGAATGTGTACATGTGTTTGTGTTTCTGGTTTGATGCATCACTGCCATGCGAAAGACTATCTAAAGTGTATCCTCTAAAAAGTAGAGGTTGTTGTAATTTTAGTGATGATGATGATGATGAGTAAGCTAGCATCACAAACGTTTAAAGCGCTGCCTGCTTAGCTTTGTTTTAGGTGCCGTCTCTCCAGCTGTCGTGGTGCCTTCAATGCTCCTTTTGCAGGAACAAGGCTATGGTGTTGGAAAAGGTGTCCCAACCTTACTCATGGCTGCTGGCAGCTTTGATGACATTCTGGCCATCACTGGCTTCAACACCTGCCTGGGCATGGCCTTTTCTGCAGGTAAACTGATCAGTTCACAGTGTGCTGTCCTCTTGGGCTCAAGAGACAGATTATGATGAAATAAGCATGGCGTATTTGCTTGATGATTGATTAAGGCAAATTAAAATAGAGAAAGCAACTCAAGAGTTAATTCCTTACCTAAGAGGGAACCAGTAGCTTCTTACCTTTCCTCCCTTCACCATCTAGACACAGACCGCTCAAGTAGTATGGGAGCGAATGAAGGGGGAATGCAAAGTAGCAATGTTTAAAGAAGGAGAACAGCTTCTGCATGGAGCCATCTAGGAAAGTTTAATCTGGAGACTTCACACAAAGGTTGGGTAGATTTTTCAATGAGCAAAATGACAGAGAAGAGTTCAAGTGGAAGGAACAATTTCTGTCCTCTCATTTTTAACATTTTATGGTTACAAACAATGATTTTAATAAGTATCTTACTAATACTTAATAATTGTCTGATTTGGGTGTATTTTGTTTTAAGTAGTAATAAAGAAGAAACACCTTAGAAGGTTACGTATTCTCTCTACAGCTCCCTGTAGTTATCTTAACCATTTTATGGTTATATATGATTTATCATGATTACCTAGAACCTCACCTCCTCTCGTTGTCCCAGTTGCCTTAACATGCAGTCCCTGCTGTGTCTCACTAGTAAATTAATCTCATAAAGCATGGCTTTCATAATGTTACTTTCTTGTTCAAGAACAAATGATGATTCCCTCTTACCTATTAAATCAAATCTACTCTGTTGCCTTTACCTTAACTTTACTGTACGTACCCAAACTTATGTTCTCGCTGCTTTCCTGGCCTGTGCCTTTAAAACAATGGTTCTCAGTGTCAGATGCACACTAGTGTTGAGGTGAGAAACATCCAGACCTGCAGAGAATTTTTATGTATTTATATGAGCCAATCTCACAACAATGTCTGGGAAGCAAAATTGAACAAATTGGGAAAATTCTCTGGAGAACAGCAGTTTTACACTTATTTTATGCATTAGAATCAAAGGAGGAACCGGAAGGTGGGGAGGTTACGTGAAATTCACTGGTGATAGATTAGGGATGCAAGAGAAAGCAAAGAGGCAAACTATCTGAGATTGGATAAGGAGTAAAACGGAGAGACACATACTTCTTTCATATTGGTGGACCCAGGATAGTTAAGAGTGAACATTTACAGCACACAGAGGTGGGGTGCAGAAGACAAGATCACAGTGAGGGGTCCTGCCAAGGAAGCTGCAGGCCAAGGATGCGGGTGCCCGCAGTGACCCACTTTTAGTTAGGAATTTTTATTATTCGGACCATCCTATGTGGCTACTTTCAGCCTTTGAGTTTGTAAAGCCGCCATGCAGGCCACCCCTGAGTTTGCCAGGTTTAGTCTGTGGGCCCTTTTTTGTCCTCACTAGAATTGCCTGGGGTGGCGGGTTAAAAAAAATATATATATGGCCCCACCTTACACTAATTAAACCCAAACCTTTAGGAATTGAAAACACGGCTATAGAGTGTTGAAAAAAATAACCAAGTAAACTTGAAGGTCTAATTGGCTTTATTACGTGATGCATGAGTTGGGTAGCATCCCATTTAGCAACTGGAAGGGCACTCTAAGGCAGGGGAGTCAAACTCACTTTCCCTGGGGGCCACATTAGCCTCAAGGTTGCCTTCAAAGGGCCGAATGTAATTTCATCTCCTAAACAGTCAAGGAGCAGTTACATGTATACAGTCCTAAAGTTATTTCAGCCCTTTGAAGGCAACCCCGAGGCTGATGTGGCCCCTGGTGACAATGAGTTTGACACCCCTGCTCTAAGGTAGGAAAAAATGGCAGGTGGTTATGGGAAGAAAGGTAAGGCAAAGGAGCCATTGACAAAAGAAAGGATTATTTTTAGACCAGACTGTCTTTTTTCCTTTTGAGGCAGGGAGGGAAGACAAGGATTTCTATTATGCAGATTACCTCTTCTTTCTAGGGGCGTGGCAGGTGGAGAGTGTCCACATGGCAGGGTATTTCCTTGATGTTGGCCAGAAAATTCAAGACTGGTTGAATAAGATTATATTTCCGAGACATGTTGAAACTGCAGTTAAATCGGGTATTAAATCTAGGTTCGGTATCATGGGCACAAGTGACACCATTGTGGTCCTGTGGTTTTGTTTTAACAAGGGCATCAGAGTTTGCATTGACATCATGGGGGAGGGGGAAGAGCAGGGGAGTTGCCCCGGTTTTCATAATCAGGGGTGGGGGGAGGGGGAGAAGGCTGTGGATAGGTTAGAAAGCCTTCCTTGTTGACAATGCTTCACTGCCTCTGCCTGCTCCCCTACGTGTGGTCCTCAGTCCTGCCGGATGGACACTGTCTGGGGCCTCTCTAAAATGTGGATCCCAAGCCCCGCCAGACTTACGGAGTCAGAATTTCAGAGATGGAGTCCGAGAAATCGTAAAAAACAAACAAACAAAAAAATACCTTACTATACAAGAGACTGAAAGTAATTAATACTTTCTACACATTTATAGTAAATTATTCACTGTAATAGGTCAAGACATACGTTACTATGACCCACTTCTGACAGTCATACTCTGTCTAAGAGTTGTCTGAACTAAATAAAACGGCTACAAGGGTGTTACACTTTTAAATAAGAGAGATGATTGAAGCTGCGGGGCAAGAAAAACTGGTTTACCTCTACCCATTTCAGCCTCCTTGGCTGGGGCTCTGTAAATCAGATTGACCAACGACAGGTTAACAGAGGAAACACAGCTTATTAGCACGTGTGCTGTGCCACGCTCAGATGGGAGTGCGCAGGGAGGAAAGACGGAAAAGAGTGGTTAGAATTTGGGCTTATGTGGCATCTTAGCTAAGAACAGTAATTTTGTAGAGAATTGCCAGACAAAGGATAAGGACTTTGTGCTTTTAGGTCAGCAAATTATGGCAAGGCAAATATGTGAGAAAACTAATGGTAAATAAGGGCTGGTCGTAGCAAAAACTGCTATGTCGATTCTTCTAGTGCCATCTCTGAGCCTGTGAGGGTGCCGGGTGATCTCAGTGGTTAGCTCCTGGCCTTCCTGGTCCAGAGAGAAGAGGGACACCTTCACAAATACGTAGCTGGCTTTCAAACAAATAGAGGGAGTGCCGGGAACTTTTTGTGTTTCTGTCTCTTCTCAAGTGCCTTCAGCTCAAAGTAATCCTTATGCCAAAGTAGCACACTTTGGGGTGGCATAGTCTGTATCCTTCATCACAATAACCAGAAACCACAGTAATTTGTTGTACATTTATTCTTAGAATAGTATGTGAAAAAGGCTTTATGTGTTGAGCAGTTTTAACATAGTTTTCTGCACAATGTGCTAACAAAGATTGTCTTCATTAAAGTGTTCTAAATCTTTTATGCTGGGGTGGAATATACAGGTTCTTTTTACCTCTCTATATTATAATATTTCAAAGAAGCTAAACTTCTAAGAGCAATTTCAAAAATAATTTGTTTTAATTTTTTTAAATTACCATTGCCATTCAATGTTACTTTATTAGTTTCATTAGTTACTTTATTAGAAACTACACTAGTTTCAGGTGTATAGCCTAGTGGTTAGTCAATGATACAATATACAAAGCGATCCTCCCATTATTTCAAGTACCCACCTGGCACCATATGTAGTTATTACAATATTAACTATATTCCCTATGCTATACTTTACATCCCTGTGACTATTCAAAAATAATGTTTTTTCAGATTTACTTTTAGAATAAACATTAGAGGGACTTACCCCTACACTCACTGTACTAAGAAGAAAATCTTGATTTTAATTGCCAAATTCTTAAATTACTGTATTCTATACATATCAGAGCTACTCAAAATCAATGTGCATTTATTACTTAAAAATGGCAATTTAAAGGTTAGATCTGTCTATGTATCCAGTCTCTGCATATAATATAACAGAAAAAATTATCTCTGAATCATGAACTTTAGCTTTCATGTTTTCTTGGGCTCTTTAAGTAAATATTTATGGAAGTAGACATACAAAAAAGTACACAAGTCATAGCTTATGTCTGTTTTGAAATATATATCTCATATATATATCTTTCTTATAAGATAGGTCTATTAGACATTTTAAGTCATAAGGTTTAAGAATGTAGAGATCAGGCAATATCTATAAACTCTTCCTTCAATGTAACTTGATGCTTTATGCTCATGTTTAAAGTCCAGTCTGTGTATGGATTTAGAGTTCTGCCTAAAGTTTTTCCTTTTTATATATTTGTAAGGCTCCACAGTTTTTAACGTCTTCAGAGGAGTTTTGGAGGTGGTAATTGGTGTGGCAACTGGATCTCTTCTTGGATTTTTCATTCAGTACTTTCCAAGCAGTGACCAGGTAAAAGAAATAATCTGTGGGAAAGTCATGCTCTGAATTGCTGCTGGAAAGACATTCGGGAGCACTTCCTTCAAAGCCAGTGTGAGGGACATCACTTAGAAAATGGCACCCCGTGTTCAAACTGTGTATGTAACAGTGCTGTCTGTGAGATGCATGAAGAGAACTAAATGTATGAGATTTCAGTGCAGTTCTGAAAGTTTTTTTCTCTATTTGTATTCTGTACATTTCAAATTTCTCTGTAAAACAAGTAACAACAATTCTAAAATGACACAATATGCAAGTTTTTAATTTTTATCTTATTATTTCTACTTGTCATTTGTAATACAGAACTAGAACAACTATTTCAAAGATTTATATGGAACCACAAAAGGCCCCGCATAGCAACAGCGATCCTGAGAAAGAAGAACAAAGTTGGAGGAATCACACTACCTAATATCAAACTATATGATAAGGCCATAGTAATCAAAACAACATGGTACTAGGATGAAAAGAGGCACGTAGATTAATGGAACAGAATAGATAGCCCAGAAATAAACCCATACCTTTATAGTTGATTAATATTCAGCAGAGGAAGCAAGCACATACAATGGGCTAAAGATAATTTATTCAATAAATGGTGTTGGGAAAATTGGACAGATATGTGCAGAAAAATGAAACTAGGTCACTTCTTACATCAAACACAAGAATAAATTCAAAATTAAAGATTCTTAAATTGAAGACTTAAATGTTAGACTCAAAATCATAAAAATCCTGGAAGAAAATATAAGCAGCAAAATCTCGGATATTGCTCGTAGAAATTTTTTATCAGATGTATCTCCCCAGGCAAGGGAAAGAAAAGAAAAACACATGAGACTACATCAAACTAAAAAGGTTTTGCTCAGCAAAGGAAAACATCAACAAACTAAAAAGACAACCCACAGAATGGGAGAACATATTCGCCGATATATATCTGATAAGGATTTAATATCCAAAGTCTATAAAGTACTTACAAAACTCGACACCAAAAAACCAAGCAACCCAATTAAAAATGGACAAAGGACCTAAATAGACACATCTTCAAAGAGGACATACAGATGGCCAATAGATATATGAAAAGATGCACAACACCCAGCAAGTGGCTGTTCCCTGTCTGAGCCCTCCCCCACATACAGCACCACAAAGCAGTGACATGGGTTGCCCTGCCCTGGTGAATACCTAAGGCTCCGCCCGTTACAACATAATAGGTGCACCAAGACAAAGAAATATGGCCCAAATGAAAGAACAGATCAAAGCTCCAGTAAAAGAACTAAGTGATG
>PVJI01034128.1:0-10703 GCA_004026765.1 Micronycteris hirsuta | reverse complement strand
TGCGGCCTCCGCTTGGTGTGTGGGACACACGGCAGGAGAGAACTAAATGTCCAGCCTAGTTAAACCGTCATCTACTGCCTCGTCGAGTGATGCTCCGTCCCTTGGGACATTGCTCTTATTTACGTTCACTGGACTGTGCCCAGGATGTGAACAGGGTAGAAGTCGAGTCAGGGGTCTCGGACATACCTGATGCCCTCCCGTGCCATGGCTGTGGCCGTGGGCGCTCTGATCCGTGAGGTGCTGCTGCTGAGCCCTTTCTCAGCTCAGTCAGGGCCCCGCGGCCCCGTCAGTTACTCCACTCCCCTCGGCTCCTGCAGGGACGACTTCTCCAGTCTCCACTGTGTCCTTCCCGAGCCCCGGCGCCGACTGGCCTTCTCCAGTCTTTCCTATGCGCTCTCCTTACCATGGCCATGGTGGCCAAGGAGGACCCCGACCTCTCCTCGGGGTCCAGACCAGGCAGGAGTGAGGTGAGGCCAGGAGTGCAATCTCTGTCCTCTATCTGGACTCCACACTACCCTCCCACCCCAGCTGCACTGCCCCTCGTGGGCACGGGGCCCATGGCTCAGGGGCCCCTTCGGATTCATAGCGGGAAGAGAAATGGAAACGCAGAAAAGGAAGTTCGGGCCCCCATGTCGGGCAGTTTTCCTCTCCTCCCTTGTTTCCCTTCTTCCTACAGTCGCCTGCGGCCTCAGGGATAGACTTTCCTCCTTCCTGCCGGTCAAACCCTCTTTCCACGCACCATACACACACGGCCCACGGGCTGGCTGGCCACTCAGGGAGCCTGCCTGACCCGCAGTTTATTCCTTAGTGTGGGGAAGCGCGCACTCGATGCGGTTCCTGGTATGCTAGACGGGAGAGAGCGGATTCGAGAAAGACTTTCTCTGTCATAAATCTGACTTTCAACTCTTTTTAGAAAACTCCTTCTTTCCACACCGGCTGCTGGCGGCTCTGCAAGCGCTGATGACCCTGGAGGAAGGAAGTCTCTGAGAAGACGCGACCGCAAGTCGCGCCCCCGTGCCCGTGTTCCAGCAGGTCCCCCACAAAACCGAGCCGGTCTCTGGAACCCAGAACACGTGGTCTCCACAGAGAGTCACACTAGGAAATACAAAAGAAAGAAAGGAAACTTCTGTTAAAATTCCATCTTATCCCAGCTCCGCTGGAGGCATAGGGCATCCCGAGACGCTGACTGAGGAGAACAGAACGAGTGGAGTCAGGAGGCCAGGATCCCACGGAGCATTGCCGGCTGTGATGTCGGCTTCGGCGTCTCTTGCTTAATAACTAGCGTCTCTCCTACGCGTCAGAGAACGCGATTCTTTGTACAAGCAAATCCCGCTGGCCCAGACTTCTTCCAGGTCCGGACAGTGGGCGTCCTGGAGCTGAATGCAGAATGCAGACAAGACGCAGCTCGTCCGGGTTGTCTCCCATGGAGGACCTCATGAAACGGAAGACACCCCAAACAATCACATGACTCGTTTCCCTTTTCTTCTCCCGAAAAGGAGGTTGAGTTAGACATAATTATGCGGTCAGACTATCTAGAGCAGACATCTTTAGATAGGGAGACGAAAGCCTTAGGCAAATATCAGTGTCTGTTATCCACTCTGACGTGACGACCACAAAGAGGTGTTCTTTTTTTAGAACTTGCAGTACAGAGCGTGGCATCCTCACAATGGTGCAGCGAGACCATCATCATCGGCGTTCAGCTTTCGCAGCAGAGGAGGCGGGTCTGGAGAAGGCAGGAGCTTCACCAAGGTCCACGGCAGGGAAGCCAGGAGGACACGCGGCCAGGACGCGAGCCCAGGTCCTCTGCCTCTCAGGCCTGTTTCCACTTGGCTGCACGCACCGTCGCTCTGCAGGCTGAGATGCTGTCGCTCCTGTGTTGCCCCGTCCGGCGTGTGCTTTTCTTTTCAAGACCGCTGCGGTGTGTTGGCTGACTGGAGCCCAGCCAAACGGATGGCGGTGCGCTGCAGACTCCCACAACCTAGGAACTGGCTTATTAGTCATTCAAATCAGGCTGTAAAGTGATTCCACTCCTGCTCTATTACTTTAAGCCATCTGCCTGGTGGTGATCAGAGCTGCAGCCCTAATGGAAGAAGAAATGGAATTAGAGGTCTCGTCATTGTGTTTTGGCTTTGGTGATAACTTAATTCCGGGGCATTGCCGGGAGGCATTTGCCACAATCATCTCCTGCGGGGTCGCCCGCCTCGTTGACGGGTGGAGCGGACTCCTGCCGAGGCTCGAGTTCCCGGATCTCTGCGGAGAGAGGACAGGGCAGAGGGAGGGAAGAGCTCTCCTTCCCGTGGAGCCCGCAGGTCTGCGAAGCCGGAACAGGCCAGGCGCCGGCGAGGACCGCAGAAGCGTGTTTGTACGTGAACCATGTGTCTAGGGTCTGCTGTTTTCTGCGCAACACTCGGTGACAGTCCTCACCAATGTCAGCTGCCCAAACCACAGACCGATTTAAAGAGGAATGGGAGAAAGAGGACGGAAGAGGAAGAGCTGTGCGTCCGTCCCCAAACGCTCTGACAGCTTCTGCAGAAGGAAGGACCCCGCGGACTCGGAGCCTGGCCTCCGCCGGGCCCTTCCGGCTGAGCAGGACAGGCCGTGCCCTCTCTGCCCTTTTGCTTTTGCCCTTGAACGACTGCCCCCCAGACAGACAACCATGTGCCCCTCAACCCAGGTGTCGTTAATTCATTGCTTTGTTAACGTAAAACGTCACTGCTGGCCTAGGTCATTCCGCGGCAATTTCCTTCTAGAATTGGTCGAGTCGAGAGACGGGAATTCAGCCGGGCCTCTGTGGAAGTGCGTGGATCGGTCTGCGAGTTCTCCAAGCCGGGTCTTCCTGCCGCGCGCCCACGTGGGCGCTGGGCGGCGCCCCTCGCTGGGGTTCCTCAGCGCTGCCCCGTCCACACTGCGTCTCGGGCGCCTCTCGCAAAAGGTTTGAGCATTTCTGCAAAGCTTGTTATTATTTTGCACATCAGCAGAGATTAACTTAGCAATCACAACCACTACCCCTCCCCCTGAAAAAAAAGAGAGAAAAGGAAAAAAAATAGAAAAACAGAACAAGCAATTACAATTCCCATTTGCACCAGAAACCTGACAGTCAAGGCCCAAAGCTGGCTGAGCGCAGGAAATAGGTGCAAGGGGATTTTGCAGAAAAATGTGAATAGGCTGATTCATGATGCTGTTGTAAACCAAACATGGTCTCAGGCTCCCATTTCACAATCCCCTGTGAGTTTGCTATAAGGACCACCAGGCAGTGGAGGGAGAGACACCAAGTCTCCGTAGGGATGGGACTCAGAGCTCCTTGGTTTTGAAGGGGGCCAGGGTTAGGATGGTGGGTAGTTAGTGGCGCGTCACCTCCGAGGGTCCGGGGGTCCTGGGAGTGAGCGGGAGGGGCTGCTTCAGGAACAGGGCAGCCACCTGCCGCGGGCACGGGGCCATTTCACAGTCCCCAGCACTGGCCCAGTTCCTGTCCCCGGGGTCTGTTCCCATCATTCACTTTCTCTCCCAGAACCCAAATGCAACGTGACCCCAACCCCGGTCTCTGTCACTGCAGGGAATATTGCTGCAACAGTGAGGAAACTCCACTTTTCTTCTGAAAAGTGACGGACAAGGAAGTCACAGGGCCTCCCTGTGACCAGGCGAAGGGGAGGCGTCTTTGTGCCCCAGCAGCTCAGCGCCTGCCCCCTGGGAGAGCCCTCGGGAATTAAGCTCGGATGAGCTCGGCGGAGGTCCCCCGACCACCACGAGGGCCAGCGACAGGCCGCCAGGGCGGAGCTTCCTGCGCCCAACCTCCCTGGCACCCGCGGGTCTCAGCAAACCTAGCGAACAAGTGGAAATTCCTGAGGCACCTCGGTGTCGCCCTTGCTTCCAAAGCACATTTTAGGATCGAAGGGTGAGGGACTGGTTTTCCTAACTCCAGGCCCGAGAGAACCTCCTTGATGAACCCACCTGAGGAACCAGCGTGGAGAAACGGAGCCGGTGTCTCAGAACAGGATCTCTGGGGACAAACGTGGCTATTCAGAAAGGAAAGAATGTACGCGCTCTTTACGCTGCTTAGGCCCAATAGGGTGGATTCAGTTGTCATGCATGGCATGATGATTCTCTAGTATTACATTTAATAGCTGGGGGTTACAACCACGCATAATTCAGGGATTTTAAAAGTCCATTACTTAGAGTGTATTAGTCGGTTTGGGCTGTCACAATGAAACAGCGTAGACTGGGTGCTTCAACGCCTGGAGAGGGCTTGCTGTCTCAGTTTGGGGCTGAAATGCCGAGAGGCAGGTGCTGGCGTGGCCGGGTCCCCTTCTCACTGTGTCCTCACTGGGTTCTCTTCTAAGGGCACTCATCCCATCACAACGGAGTCTGCCCTCATCACCTCGTAACGCCCTAATTATGTCCCAAAGGTCCATTGGCAAACACATAGGGGCCCGGCTTCACCGTGCATTTTAGGAGGACACAGACCTTCGGTCACAGTGCCAAGCAGTGTGAGACTCAACAGGCAGATCACATGGAACAGAGAGAAAAATCTTCGAATAACTGAATTCCTTAGAACCACGAATCTGTACCAACTGTGCCTCCTAATGTCGTGACTCTAAAGTCTGCATTCCAGAAATTCACTGAGAAACACGCTCAGGCTTCCGACACCTAAAAATGGAAGAACGGAGCTATGCTGAGAAGCATCATCTGCTTCATCAAGTGACTGCATCTCGGCACACACTGAAGCGCCTCCAGATTAGGGTTGAAATGGAGTGCAGAAAATGGAATAAACACCTCCATGGCCTAAAAATTTGGGTAGTCACTTATTCTGTCTCAGCTTTCTCATCTGTAAAATGGGGAAAGAATTTCCCACTCCCGAGGCCACATTCTTCACGTTCCCTAATTCTCTCCGAGTTGGGAGTTTCCCCACGAGAGTCACATCGGTCAGGCCTGGGTGACCCTGAGGTCTGTGCCCTCTGATCCTTCCGGGTGGTTCTTTCCCTGGTCAAGGGGGGCCCCCCTCGCAGGCATGCAGCGATTAGTAACTCCACCGAACGCTCAGGGGGACCCCCTCCAGCGACCCTCAGTCCACGCCTACACAGCTGCCCTCTTTCTGGTCCTCGGTGTCCCACGTCCCCTGGAATCCGACCTTGGTCTCCTCTGCTCAGCAAGACAGCTGGGCTCGGCCTGGGTCCTCTCTTCCCGTGCAGAGGGGGAAGTTTCTAGGCAACTGCCCGGTTCCTCTCATCTGTTTCCACGTCGGTGACCACTGCCTCTCAGTTCCCGGCATCCGGCGTCTTCGAGACCACGGCACATCCCTTTCACAGCTTCCCCCTGTCTCGGGAGGGGGTTGTCTCAGGAGGGGGTACTGTTACTCTGGGACTGTTACTCTGTGCTGGTCAGAACTGCAAGTCCTCATAGACCAGCAATTTTCAACCTTTCGCATCTCATGGCTCATCCAGACTCATTACTAAAATCCTGCAGCACACCAAAAAATCTATTTTTTGCTTATCTGACAAAAATATAGGTGTAATTTTGATTCATTCACACTGCATGGCTACTGTTGTGTTGGCTGTTGTCATTTTTTTTGTTGGACAATCTCAGGGAAAAGAGGTTGGTGACCCTGACTCAATAGTCAGGTACTGCAGGTTTTAAAAACTCTTGTGGCGCACGGGTTGAAAATCACTATTACAGACTCTGTTATAACCACTTCAATACAGACAGTCGGGTGCCGAGCCTCATCATGGAATTAGGAGGCAGGAACCTTGTCTTTATGATAACACATTGGCCGAGGGACGGAGAACACGAAAGGCAACAGAAATCGACCTTCCTTGTCACCCCCCAAGCCTGTCCTACCTGCCGAGCAGCTGAGGGCCATCGACAGGTCTAAATGAGCAGCCCGCACTGTGATTTCCTAAGAGCTTCGAACTAAAGTATTGGGCAGTGCTGTGAAGAATTAGCATTCCAGCTCTGGGAGTGTAACAGGGTGCAGCCAGGGCCCCCTCAAGAGGGATTTGTAATGGGGTCCAGAACTCGGGGTGTCCAGGGAAATACTAAAAATATATAGATGTCCTCACCCCCACAAGTCTGAACTGGAGCATAGGACACAAGGAGCAGGGCCATTGAGAGTTATTTTGCATATCCACAGTTTTGCAAATAACCACAAAAATGGTTATTTAACATATTTATAACATTTGACTGGTTTCATAGATATGTTAAGTAGCTGTGGCCATTCTCAGAGTCAGGGGGATGGGAGTGACTTTGACCCAGGATGTAACTGGGAAGCAACGCCCCCTGGTTACAACACCTGCGTGAGAGCTTGGAGATGATTGGCTCCATGCCACGGGGCCATACCTGCCCGGACTTACTATGGCAGCCCAGGAAAGCTGGAAACATATGGGAATGCTGGCAGGTGTAGCCCATTGTGGGAGGAGTCGGAAATGGGGCTGCAGAGGAAGATTTGTGCTGGATTTAAACCCAGGTGCAGCAGCCATGCAGGTGGGAACCATGCAGTTTTGGGGCTCCCTTTGCCAAGCAGCTTAGGAAGCTGGAAAGCAAGATGTAACAGCCATGCCAAGCTCTCTCTTCGCAGTTTGGAAGAATGCGGGACAGATGCTGCGGGAAGGAAAGGGGTGAAAGGACTCTTGCTGGTGGGCCATGAGAAGGTGCCACATGGGTTTGGATTAAGAACTGGAGGTCCCGGCAGCAACACAGCTGATGGTGCTGGGAACCGAGGGAGGCCTGCCAGCCAAGCATGGATTACTGGGAAGGACTGGGGGCTACCTGAGCCACAGACTTCTATTTCTTTTCCTGAGGTATGGCACCCCTGACTGGGCAAAGGGGGGAAGGAAGGACTGTGTGTTTGTGGGTGTGTTGAGGGGATTTTAACGAAGACATCAAGTCATTACTCTTAAGTCTATATAACTTTTGAATAAATAGTTCCTTTCCTTTTCACCGAACTCTAGCATTGAGAGCTGTGATTCCCTGGTGGCGGGCAAGGTGAACCTTGTTCAGGGAGACCCCGGGAGAGGGGGATCCCCTCGGTAACAGCATCTTACGGGTCCGCCCCCACGGGTCCGTTCTGTAACAGAACACCCAGGGACAACAGGCGTCCCTTTGTACACAAGAAAGACACCCGGGAGAGCGTCCCAGATGGGACTGGGTCTCAGAGATACCGTCCTCAGCACCGACGGGGATGTGGCCTTGCTGGCCGGCTGAACGAAAGCAAGCAGCTTTTACAACTCCATCCTTCCTTAATTTTTCTGTTTTTAATGCAGGGACGATGTCTACCAACTTTCTTAACCAGAAAGGCTTTGCAGTTTCTAGTTCTTGTTCCACAGACACTTTACGAATTGGAGCTTCAGTGTGGAAAGGAGTTTAAGGCTGTAGGGTGGAGCACAGTGCACGGGGCCCGTCTGGGAAAAGTCCAGCCATCGTTAGGATGACGAGAAAGGTTTGAGAGACATCGATGTGGCCTGGCAGCAAGGAGGGTGGACTGGAATGCGCATGCGTGAATAGTGATGACTTCACTGTACTAGTCAGTGGGGGCATGTGAACTGTGTGGCTGTTGCATTCAAAATGACTGAGCGAGTAGAGCAACGAATCTGAATCAAATTTTGCATTAAGCTTGAACATTCCTCCGTGGAAACTATTCAGATGATTCAGAAGGCTGTAGCTATGGGCAACTGGTGATTGGCAGCTTCATCACAGCACTGCGCCCGCCCATGCATCATGTCTTGTGCAGAGTTCTTGGGGAAACATCAAATCACCCACGCGACTCAGCCCCCCTTACAGCCCAGATTTGGCGCCCTGTTAGGTTTTCCCAAAACTAAAATCACCTTTGAAAGGGAACAGATTTCAGACTGTCAATAAGATTCAGGAAAATATGACGAAGCAGCTGATGGCGATTGGGAGAACTGCATGAGGTCCCAAGGTGCCTACTCTGAAGGGGACTGAGGTGTCATTGTCCTATGTACAGTGTTTCTTGTATCTCGCATCTTCTTCAATAAATGTCTCTATTTTTCATATTATGTGGCTGGATACCTTCTGGACAGGCCTCATATTTCAGAATGCTGTCCGTCACACAGGGGTGGGCGGGGAGAACGTCGGGAAGTTGGCCGTGTGGTTCTAGGAACGGAGCTCAGTCCCACCTACGGTCCCAGCAACCTGCCCTCTCCCTTCTTTGTGTCCACTGATACGTGACAGCATCCCTGACGCCTCTTTAAGCTCCAACATTCTATTTTCCCCAGATATTTGTTAGTTCAATCAATTAACGAGGAACTGAAATACAAAAAGAGAAAATTGAAGAAGATCTGCGTAGGAGAACAACACTGGATTTAAGAATCAGAAAAGCTTTTCAAGTCAAGAATCTCTATTGTGCAACCTTTGGGGGGGGGGGGTCGTGTAACCTGTCTGGGTTTCATTACTACCTCTATCTTTTGAGTGAATAAATGATCAATTCAGCTCACCTATGATGTGACAATAAGTGAAATAAACATAAAAGTACTTTGGAAGCATACATTGCAATTGCCCAAGGCCACAAAAAATATTACTAAAAGAACTCAAAACAAATATCACATATCAAGGATTCTCAACAGCAGAAACATCCAAACAAGGAAAGCATCTAACTCAATTGTTTTTTGTGAGAAATCACATCAGGGTGACAAAGGGAGGGACGGGGTGCCGTACTGTGTGGCCCGAGCTGTGCTGCTCAGTGACGCCGGTGGTCGCATCTGTGGCAGAGCCGACACTGTGACCTCGCAGTGACGTCAGAGGTGATATGTCCACGACGGGATAATTCTTCAGGGTTTGGTCGGTGGGCTGGTTACAAAGTATTGAGCTGCTTCTCTGCGACTCTGTGTCCCGTCCTGGAACCTTTCTGTGGCCGTTATTCAGATTCTGAGCATCCTGGGTGAACCGCCTCCAGGGAACCCCACCCGCCCCGGAGGGTTTCGTCCTTTGTCAGGCCACCTCCGCCCGCTCTCCCCAGGCCTCCTCCTGCTCCTCACCAGGAAACGAAGGCGAAACACGTTTTGTGTGCACCTCTCCCCACCCCCCCCCCACCCCCGACCAGAGGGAACTGGTTATTGATACAGAGTGTGTGAAAAGCCCCATGGAGTCACGATGATGGGTTTAAAGAGGAAAAAGGTGAAAAGCATCCCAGTTTGGGGCCTGCTCTTCATCTCTCTGGCAGGGAGGGAGGGACTCTGCCCTAGGGCCTTGGGGGTGGGGCAAACGTGGCCCCTGGCACCCCGGACAGCTGAGAGGGGGCAGTTCACCATCCAGGGCGGGAAGACACTGCCCCGCTGGAGCTGGACAGGAGTCGTGTTTGGGAGCAGAGCCTGGGAACAAGCAGGGGAGCAAGGGGCTTTGTAATGGCCAGAGGGTGGAGCTAGCCTGGGCCCTGCAGAATGGTGTGAAAGGCTTGTCCCAAGATTCGGGGGACTGGCAGGGACGGCGCCCGACACTCGGGAGGAACAGGCGCTGCGTCCTCTCCCGTGATGAGGAGGTGGTTTGGCTGGGGGACCTCCCCCGAGAGAGCGTGCGGGTTGGGGATGCCTGAGGCATCCAGGGCCCTCCTGTGTCGGATGGGATCCCGGCACAAGAAGTAACTGTACGCCTCACCGCAGAACAGAGACACTGTAAGCACACGCACGGGGGTACGGGGTGGGGGGGCGAGGAGGTCCTCTGGGCCTGGTCAGTGCCTGCGATCCACCCTGTGACCCTGCGCTGACCCAACGGGAAGCCCTCTCAAAGCCAGAGGAAAATGGGAATGCAGGCACAGGAAGCACTGCTGGGTGTGCCCAGCCTTGCCCCATGGCTCCGTCCCTCTGAACCCTGGGGAAAGCCCAGGGGCCTCCTTGGCCTGCGGCCTGGGCCCATGCTGCCCCCAGAAGGGCCTTGGGACTGTTCAGACTGGGGTCTGCACCTGGTCAGCGCTCACCATGCAGCCGGCTGGCCCAGCCCTCTTTACAGAAACGTGGAAACCAAGTCAATTTCCCCCGTCAGTGGCTGTAACAGAAAAACAGAAACCCGGTGATGACAATGAAAACAGTGTCCGCAGTTAAATAAGGCGTTGGCAGCTGCGCACAGAAGGGCGTGCGAAGGGTCCGTGTGAGGGGAGACCCGCATCAAGGGATACGTGGTGTGCTCTGCTACAGCAACATCGGCAGCACAGGATCTGCGGTGTGTGCTCACAGCGGATAGATGCAATGCAAGATATTAATTGAAAATTTTTTCCTGTGTACAACAGCAGTGAGATCGTCTTTCTTTAAAGTTTCAAGTGTGCAACGATGTTTCCAAAGTGCAGCCGAGCACAGAAAATGTGAACAGCTGCTCATGTCCTGACCACCCACACTGGCCGATGTCGAAGACGGTGGAGCCACGGAACGGAAGCACCTCGGCTCCCTGACGGAGCGGGGACGGCCAGCCGACCCTGCAGGGGGCCGGGAGCACAGGTCCCCGGCTCTGTGGGACGTCCGGGCTCCGTCACAGCCAGTCAGCAACGCCATGGGAGCGAGTGCAGACAGCCAAACGTGATGTACAATGAGTGCGTTCCCATTAACACCTTCCAAGAAAACTTTATTTGCAGACACTGAAATGGAATCTCTTGTCATTTTTACATGTCCCAAAATAGCATGCACTTTAAAATTTGTTGTCAGCCATTAAAAAAGACAAGAATTCTCAGCGTGCAGGCGTGCAGGCGCGGGGGCGGGCCGGCTCGGCGG
>PVJI01034127.1:0-10706 GCA_004026765.1 Micronycteris hirsuta | reverse complement strand
TTCATCAAACTTTCCCTGTAGTTTTTGGTAATTCTCTGTGAGCTCATTGAGCTTCCTCATAACCATTGCTTTGAATTCAATATCTGATAGTTGACTTGCCTCTATTTCATGTATCATTTTTTCTGGGGCTTCCTCCCTTCCTTTAATTTGGGGATTGTTTCTTTGTCTTCCCATTGTTTGTGAGACTCTTCTTGTTAGCTTCTGTTTCTTAAATTGATCTGTTCTGATTCCTTGTGCTTATGGTATGAACTTCTATGGTAGAATGCCTGTGAGATTCAGTGGTGCAGTCTCCTTAATCTCCTGTGCTCACTGGTCTTGGACTGTCATTTATGTTGGCTCTCTGTATTTCTTTGGGTTTTGATTGTTGTTGGGTCTTTCTTTGGTGGGTCCTTTCCTCCAACTTGTTTACTGAGAGTTACTCCATCCACCACACCTTGTATTCTGTTGTGCAGGTGTGGACAGGTTGTGTTGAAGCTGATTCTTCTGTGTGAACAAGGTTTTGAGGCTTCTCTCTCACTCTTGTTCAGTTGTTTGTTGTGGGTAACTTCTCCACCAATTGGTTGTATTTCCAGGTTAGTTCTGGATTGAAGTTAGTGTGGGTTCCACTCCCTCCTTCACCTTCCATTGTTATCTGTTGGTGGGTTTTCTCTTCTAGCAGGTATATTGGTGTTCACAGCTTCTGCCCATTCTTTTTTGTGATCAGTTGGAGGGGGAAGGCAAAATGGTTTAAGACAGCAGGAGTGTGTTCTATGATATTTAATGTACAAACCTTTAGAGAAGAGATAGGAGATCCTTTGGATATGTGTAGTGTTTACTGGAATATTTCACCTGACTAGTCACTTTTAAGAAAGTGTGGGAAGTAGGTAAGGCTCTTGTTAAGGGGGGAATGATTGTGAGTTGGATCTAGAAAGCAGTGAGCTTGTGGGAGGTCAGATTATAAGGTAACATGAGAGTAAAGGACAGAAAATAGGTGCAGTGTGTGAGAGAATAGAGTTAACCACAACAGTAGTAAAGTTGAGGAAACAGTGGAGTGGGATAAGACCTGGGGAGTGGGTGGTGCTAAGTAGTATTTACAATTGTATGGAACAGCAATTATTTACAATGATAATGGAGCAACAATCATATGACAGACTCTATGTGATCTGGAAAACAAGATTAGGAAGTATAGGACCTAAAGTGGTGTGTTTATGGAACACAAGTGAAGTGAAACACAGTAAGTTAAAAATACACTTATGAATGAGAGAATAAGTGAAACCAGTCAAACAATGCAATTCAACCAGTCAAGTGAAGAAGACTAAACAGAAAGAAGAGAAATACAAAAATACTAATAAAATGAAAGATGCAAGAATAATGAAAATATAATACAAATATACAATATCTTGCAAGTCCTCTGGAGTAACAAAGTGAAATTTGTCTCACTGTCTCAGTTTTTGGGGTGACCCCTGTTTGGGTCCAACTCTGGTCTTTTCACAGTTTCTGGTTTAATTGTCTCACTTGTGGGAATTATTGTTTAAAAACAAAACAAAATAAAACCCCACAACTACAACAAAAAAAAACCTCCTGCTGGCTTCAAATTGACTAAGCCAGTTGTGCTGGACTTCCTGTCTGCAGCAGGCTGAGGGGGGAATTGGTTTCTCTTTTCTCCCTTCCTGAGCAGCACTCAACCTACCTCAGGCTCAGTTCCTCAGTGCCCTTCTGTGCCCAGCCTAGGCCTATAGTCCACCTGTTGCGCTGTCCTTGAGGTGTACCAGTTAGGGGCAATTCACACACATCCTTCTTGCTCCTTGTTGTCCTAGATGCTAGGGGCTCTCAGCACACCTGCAGTCTAGTTCAGTTCTCCCAGTGCGTTAAGTCTTTCTGTGGAATGCTGACTCCCTGATTACTAGGCAGGGGTTCCGCCCGTGGCTGCCTAGCTGCCACTATGGATGCTGGTGTGGGCCTCCTCTGCTGTTTCCTTGGGGGCACAGGGGTCAGGCACGAGGCCTGTGTGTATGGCAGGATGATCAGCCACCGGCCCCACAGTGGGTGTGCACTATCCCCCGGGCTGTGGGCTTGTGCACCAGGTCTTCCTCTGCATGCACTCTCCCTGGAGCTATGGGTGTGAGCATGGGGCCCTCCATGCCACTGCAGGGGCACCCCAAGGTTGGGTGGGGAAAGGGTATGGTCGGCTGCTGCAGGAGAGTTCCCCAAATGCTGCCGTGTGTCTCTTTCTTTACCTTTTCTTTTTGAAAAATTCCTCCTATTCAAGCCTGCCACTCCATGCAAGGACCTGGCCTCGCACTCAGCCCAATTTTCCAACCAGACTGGGGAATACCTGCGTCAGGGCCCCACACAGCCCAACTCTCAACACCCCCCACCCAGAGCACACAGTCTCCGTGGGTGCTCACAGCCCCTGTGTGTTTGCCACTTCATCCTTTTCCCCTCCCTGCAGCTTCAAGCAACCAGGTCTCTCCCAGTGCTGCTCCAACCTTGCTTAGCAGGGGAGGGAGGAGTTGACCTGTCTCTCTCCCAAGAACCCTGTGGCAGGCCCAGCTGGCGCCAGGCCTGGAGCTGCTGCCGCCTTAGTCCTTGTGCTGGACCCAGGGACCTTATTGTCCTGAAGCTCTCTCCTTACCGGCTGATTTTTTTATGACCTGTACAATTTTGGTCTTCAATCTCCATATATGCTGGCGTACTGTTGGCTCTTCGCTCTGTTTCTCAGATCAGCTAGGTATTTCACCTGTGCATAGGGGGAAGTGGACTCCGCTCCTACCTATCTCACTGCCATCTTCCTGAGGTTCTTGACTTTTTGTATACAACAGAGTCAACTAGAAAACTTCTTAAAATTCAGGTTTCCAGGCCCAATCTCTAGTGACTTCAATTCAGTTGTTTGGAACAATACCTAGGGACCTTCATTTTAAAGAAGCACACAGGTGGGTCTGAAGCATAAAGTTCTTGAATCACATTTGAGAAATGTGGCACTATTGTCTTGATGGCAACTTCTAGGGTCCTAATAATGCAATCACCTAGAAGTCACTCCTTAAACCTATATTTTTTTAAAGATTTTTGTTTATTTATTTTTAGAGAGAGGGTAAGGGAATGAGAAAGAGAGGAAAGAGAACTATCAATGTGTGGTTGCCTCTCATGTGCCCCTCACTGGGGACCTGGTTTACAACCTTGGCATGTGCCCCAACTGGGAATGGAACCAGCAACTTCTTAGTTCACAGGCCGGCACTCAACTCACTGAGCCACACCAGCCATGGCTCCTTTAAACCTATATTTAACTCATTTTACATACCTCCATATATCAAGTTGCTTCATTTGTTGGCTCAGATTTGCATTAAGTACAAAAACATCTTTTTTGGCATCATTTTTTTTCTCAGTTTTACTCCCACCATTGAAATTGCTGCTTCTTAATAATTTTTTATAAAGAATTAATATTTTTCTTTCTGCTGTGTGCTATTCCATTGTGTAAATGTACCATAGTTTTTTTAGCCACTAATTTACTGGTGGGCATTTAGGTTCCTAGATGGAACTGGAGAGCATTATGCTAAGTGAAATAAGCCAGGTGGTGAAAGACAAATACCATAGGATCTCACCTATAAGTGAAATATAATCAACAAAACAAACAAGCAGGCAAAGTATACCCAGAAACATTGAAGAAAGAACAAACTGACAGTAACCATTGGGGAGAGAGGAAAGGAATAATGGGAAAAGAGGGGAAGGTCCATCAAGGAACATGTATAAAGGACACATGGACATAACCAAAAAGGGAAGGTTTGAGGGTGGGAGGCAGGGATGGGTTAGATGGGGGGCCATAGTGGAGTGAAAATGGAGACAACTGTACTTGAACAACAATAAAAAAATATTTTTTTTTTATTTTACTGATATTTAGAGTGAAAGCAACCAACATCAATTTGTTGTTCCACTTATTTATGGATTCATTTGTTGAACTCTTGTATGTGCCCTGTCCAGGGATTAAACCCAAAACCTTGGCATATTGGGACAATGCTCCAACCAACTGAGCTACCTGGCCAGGGTTTCTTAATCATCCTTGATAAATGCTTCAGAATATGTTTACTCAGCAAACTTTTTTCCCTTAGTAAAACACTTAATACAGGTAACACATTTGTCTGACAATCTTACTGTTAACATCAGTTGACTAACAATTGTGGAAAGGGGATAAGAAATGTTTTGCCTTTGCATGCATTATTTCATGTAATCTTCACAATGATATTTGGGGAAGAGAACATGGTTCCTAATGGAATCAGGGTTTAAAAAGTACCTAAATTCTCTTGGTCAGTGGAGACAGTCAATTATTAGGGATAAATATGACCATTTACCTGGTCTCCAAGCCTACATGCACAAGTTTGGCATGGGTAAGACCAGACTCCACAGCAGTTTATGTGAGATAAATAGTTTTGTCCACTCTATTCTGTGCTGGTTTTATCTCATTGTTGTATGGGTGTAACTGAACAAAATGGAGCTTTGGCTGCCTAGTGCAATGAAAGCCAAACATGTGAGGCAGCTGCTGGTGCAAAAGGAAAAAGGTTTTATTCAAGCACTCCACTACTTGGGAGAATGGTGGATTCCCATCTCAAAGACTATCTCATCTCTCATCTTCCTGTTCAAGCCAGTAGTTCTTATAAGGATAAAGAAGGGAGAGTTTTTTTTTAATTTAATAATCTTCCTAGATTTTGGCATGCTGAGGGGGTTGGGGGAAAGGGGCCCTGTCCATTCATTTGTAGTTTTCAGTGTGCCCAGGCACGATCCATTCATATTTCTAGCTTATGGCATCCTTGGTGTAAGAATCTACCCTTGTTGCCATCTTGGCCAGTGGGGGAGACTCCCCAGCAATCTGACTGTCTATGGTAACATGGGGATCATTCCAGGATACACAATTTATGAGCAGTTTTGACCAGAAACCTACTCCCACACAGGAGAAATATAGAATCTTAAAAGATATTTTCTCTAAGGAACATATAAAGAAATGGAGGATATTCAAACCCAGATAATTTAAAAGTTTCTTTGAATAGTTGAAGAGCTATAAGATGGACTCAGGGATTATGCATGGTTCTGAGAGCAGCAAAGGCACATGGTTGGTCCTCACAGAGAGAAGAATTTCAACACAAGATAAGGAAGCACTTTTGCACAACAAGAACTGTCAACAACAGATGACCTG
Organism: Micronycteris hirsuta; assembly: GCA_004026765.1. Classification (NCBI taxonomy): domain Eukaryota; kingdom Metazoa; phylum Chordata; class Mammalia; order Chiroptera; family Phyllostomidae; genus Micronycteris; species Micronycteris hirsuta. Next base: position 5,545 of record PVJI01034127.1, on the reverse strand, counting down.
CCGTGAGGCAGTGGGTTCCCTGGAAGCATCAGTGGAGAGGCTAATAATACTTGCCTTGGAGGCTTGGGAGGAAATTTATTCCTGGATGCAAGATTGTGTCCTGTGACCTCTCAGACCCTTTCTCACTTTGAGAATTTATATTCTAGTGCAACAAACAGGTACTAAGAAGCTACTATGCATAAGACACTGTATCAGAGCTTTGAAGCAAAAATAAATAAACAAGGCATGATCCTTGCCTAAACATACTAGTGAACTAGTAGATAAAAGACAGTTTTAAAAAATAAATACAATAAAGATCCAAGATGGCGGAGGAGTAAGTGGAAGCTACACTAACCTCCTCCTAGGATCAACCTAGAATTACAACTAAATTGTACAGAAATCTTCCTGAATTACTAACTGAACACTAGTTGGAGAGAAGCTTTACAACCAAGGACAGACAGAAGAAACCACTTCACCACCACAACACTGGTAGGGAGTGCACAGTAGGTGTGAGTGGGCTACCTAGGCTCCCACAAGCAGCAGCTGAAGTTCTGAAGAGATATTTCAGCAGCCAGAGGGTTCATCCTGAGAAGTGTGGGGTCTAAACCCCAAGCTGGTCTCCTCAGTCTATAGCACCAGAGCCAGAAAGCAACCCAGATAATATCTAGCTGTGAAAAGCAGCAGGTTGCTATCAGCCAAGGAGAGATGGCTGGAGACACAGAGAGCCTCTTAAAGGGCCAATACAGAAAATTACATTTGCAGTCACTTACCCTGGGATCCAGCAGAGGGAGGGCAGAATGGATTAGAGACACTTGAGAAAAGTCTGGCGCTGGTGGCTCTGGGGAGAGAACTGAAGGAACAGCCACCAGGATCCCTGTGTTGAGTCATTCTGCATACTTCAGAAGCCATCTTTCTCAGGCAGAGCACTCTCATCCAAGTGGCATCAGCCTGAGGGGAAACAATAGCCCTGCCCACAGGAATTACTCTACCTCATATTGTTGGAGCTTAAGCCAGGCCGCTGATCATAGGTAAATGAGTTTAACAACTAAGGGGGGAAAAATACAAGTAGCAGCCAAAATGGGGAGGCAATGACACAGATGCCAATGAAAGAACAAGAGAATTCTCCAGAACAACTAGATGAAATGGAGGCGGGCAATTTATCAGATAGAGAGTTTAGAGTAATGATTATAAGGATACTCAACAGCATGAAAAAAGACATACAAAACAAAAAAGGAACAGTCAGAAATAAATAATGAAATATCTGAAATAAATAATGCACTGGAAGGAATAAAGAATAGATTCAATAAAGCAGAGGATTGAATCAGTGATTTGGAAGACAAGGTAGAAAAAACACCCAGGCAAAATAGAAAAAATAATTTTTAGAAAATAAAGAGAGCTTAAGACATATTTTGGGGAGTTCCAGCCAAGATGGAGGCATAGGTAGAAACCATTTGCTTCTTCACACAACCAAAAGGAGGCTAACAACCAATCTAAAATCAATAAACAACCAGAAGCACCAGGAAATCAAACTGCATGGAACTCCAACAACCAAGGAATTAAAGAAAAAATCAATCAGAACAACCAGACCAGTAAGGCAGCAGACCACATGGTCCAGCCAGCAGAGAAAAAACACAGAGAGTCAGTGGACCATGGGCTCAGGAAAACCAGCTGCATGGGCTGCGTGGGAAGGGCTGACTTAAGGGGAAACTTGAGACTCAGAGTTGATACAGTGGTTGCTACAGTGGGAGAAACTCCCAGTCTTACACAAGAGTCCGTGGGAAAGTGCGCTAGGGAGAAGCAGGGGAGCTGCATTGTTCCCACTCTGGTGCCTCCCCCACAGGCCTCGCTGTAGTGCAGCAAAAAGGATTGCCCTGCCCGAGTGAATTCCTAAGGCCCTGCACCCTTACAACTTATCAGCTGCGCCAAGACAAAGAAATATGGCCCAAATGAAAGAACAGAGCAGAACCTCAGAAAGAGAACTAAGTGATGAGGACACAGTCAACCTATCTGATGGAGAATTTAAGCCCTGGTAATCAAAATGCTCACAGAACTGATTGAGCTTGGTCAAAAAAATGAAAGAACAAATGAAAGATACCCAAAATGAAATAAAGCAAAATATTCAGGGAACCAACAGTGATAGGAAGGAAACCAGGACTCAAAGCAACGATTTGGAACAAAAGGAAGAAATAAACATCCAATCAAAACAGAATGAAGAAACAAGAATTCAAAAAAGTGAAGAGAGTCTTACAAACCTCTGGGGCAATCTGCAACGTTCCAATATCAGAATCATAGGGGTGCCAGAAGGAGAAGAACAACAGCAAGAAATTGAGAACTTATTTGAACAAACAATGAAGGAAAACTTCCCCAATCTGGTAAAGGAAATAGACTTCCAGGAAGTCCAAGAAGCCAAGAGAGTCCCAAAGAAGTTGGATCCAAAGAGGAGCACACCAAGGCACACCATCATTAAGTTAACCGAGATTAAAGATAAAGAGAAAATCCTAAAAGAAGCAAGGGGAAAGGAAACAGTTACCTACAAAGGAGTGCCCATTACTCTATCAGCTGATTTCTCAAAAGAAAGCTTGCAGGCAAGAAGGGGCTGGAAAGAAGTATTTGAAGTCATGAAAGGCAAGGGTCTACATCCAAGAATACTCCTCTATCCAGCAAAGCTTCATCTAGAATGGAAGGGCAGATAAAGTGCTTCCCAGATAAGGTCAAGTTAAAGGAGTTCATCATCACCAAGCTATTATTATATGAAATGTTAAAGGGACTTATCTAAGAAAAAGATAAAAAATATGAAGAGTAAAATGACAACAAACTCACAACTATCAATAACTGAACCTAAAAAAAAAGAAAAGAAAAACAATGAAAACAAAAACTAAGCAAACAACTAGAACAGGAACAGAATCAGAGAAATGGACATCACATGGAGGGATTTCAGTGGGAAGGGAGGAATAGGGGGAAAGGTACAAAGAATAAGAAGCATAATTAAGGAGAGGTGGGGTGGAGGATCCAGTCTGTGTGCCAGGAATATGGACAGACTGGACAAATTACTTAACATCTAGTTCCAAGATGGTGGCGAGATAGGTGGGAGTGATGTCCACAACCCTCTGTCCACTGGTGAAACACTGAGCTGATCTTCTGAGGAAGAGAGTGAACAGCCAACAGTATTCCAGCATATATGAAGATTGGAGACCAAAATTTTACGGGACACTGAATGATCAGATGGTAAGGAGAGTGCTTTGGGACAATAAGGTCCCTAGGACCAGCTAGGGGACCAAAGCAGGCAGCAGCCCCAGGCCCAGCGCCAGCCAGGTCTGCTGCAAGATTCTTGGGAGAGAGCCACGTGGGGTGTGTGAGAGGCCAGGTGCTTGTTTGGACTGGCAGACTTAAACAGGAAGAATTTTTAAAAAAGAAAAATAGAAAATAAGAGGCACTCCACAGCTGTTTGGGGAATTCTCCACAGCAGCCATTAGTCTCCTACGCCCCTGCCCCCTGCAGTCCCAGGGTTGGTGTGTGCCCGGTGAACACTCCATAAGAACCGGGAAGGCAAGCAACCAGTGGTCCCCGATCTGGCAGCGGTGGCTTGCCTAAACCCAATCCAGAGGAATTGGGGACTGTGAGCACCCGGTGATCTGTGGCCTGGCAGCAGCCCACCCACACTCACTCCAGAAGCACTGGGGGCGGTGCACACAGGTCTGCAGTGCTCACGCCCAGGACCCGGGGACAAAGCACCTCCCATCCAGCCCCTGCGCCTGTAGCCCTGCAGGGCAGATAGGCTCTGTAGGAGATAGGTGGAAGTGCCCCGCAGATGGGAGCTGCAGTCCTTGGAAAGACTTTACTCAGTGGGGGGCTAAACTACCCAGAAGGGGCATTGAGAGTCCCTAGCATCTAGGCCAGCAAAGAGCAAGAAGATGGTGCGTGAGTTGCCTCTAATTGGTGCACTTCAAGGATAGCACAACTGGTGGATTAAAGGCCTAGGCTGGGCACAGAAGGGCACCTAGGAACTGGGCTGGAGACTAGACAACAGTGAAGAGTGCATCTCAGGAAGGGAGAAAAGCGAAACCAATACCTTCCCAGCCTGACTCAGCCAGGAAGACCAGAAGAACAGGCCTGACTGGTTTAAAGTCAGCAGAAGGCTTTTTTTTTATTCCTTCTCCTTTCCTGTCCATCTTTGTTTTTTTATTCTTTCTTCCTCCCTTTCCTGTATTAGTACCTGTTCCTTCCCTCTTTTATTTTTTTTATTTTTATTATTATTATATTTTAATTTAATTTTTAAATTCCTTCTTCCTATTTTTCCTTCTTACTTTTTTATTCCTCCTTCCTTCCTTCCTTTCCTTTTTTATTCCTTCTCCCTACCTTCCTCCCCTCTCCTTCTTTTTTCCCTTCTCTTCTTTTCCCACAGGTGAGACATTAAAATCTGGAGCTGTGAAAAGACCAGAGTTAGACCCAAAGAGGAGTCATCCCAAAAAACAGAGACAGTGAGACAAATTTCACTTTGCTACTCCAGAGAACTTGCAAGGTAGGACTGGTGAACACCAGTACACTTGCTAGAAGAGGAAATCCACCAAAAAAGGAACCAACAACAGAAAACAATGGAAGAAGGTGAAGGAGGGAGTGGAACCCACACTAACCTCAATCCAGAACTGACCTGGAAATACCACCAATTGGTGGAGAAATTACCCACAACAAACAACTGAACAAGAGTGGGGGAGAAGCCTCAAAACCTTGTTCACACAGAAGAATCAGCTTCAACACAACCTGTCCACACCTGCACAACAGAATACAAGGTGTGGTGGATGGAGTAACCCTCAATTAACCAGCTGGAGGGAAGGACCCACCAAAGAAAGACCCAACAACAATCAAAACCCAAAGAAATACAGAGAGCCAACATAAATGACAGTCCAAGACCAGTGAGCACAGGAGATTAAGGAGACTGCACCACTGAATCTCACAGGCATTCTACCATAGAAGTTCATACCATAAGCCTAGGGAGTCAGAACAGATCAATTTAAGAAACAGAAGCTAACAAGAAGAGTCTCACAAACAATGGGAAAACAAAGAAACAATCCCCAAATTACAGGAAAGGAGAAAGTCTCAGAAAGAATGAGAAATGAAATAGAGGCAAGTCAACTATCAGATATTGAGTTCAAAGCATTGGTTATCAGGAAGCTGGATAAGCTCATGGAGAATTACCAGAAACTACAGGGAAACTACAATGAACTCACTACAAATTTTTTTTTAATTATTTTATTGTTGTTCAATTACAGTTGTCCGCATTTACCCTCCCCCCACCCCACCCCAGGCAAACCCACCTCCCTCCCTTGCTTCCACCCTCCCCCTTGGCTTTGTCCATGTGTCCTTTATAGAAGTTCCTGAATACCCTTGTCCCCCTTCTCCCCTTCCCCTTCCCCTCTGGTTACTGCCAGAATGTTCTAAACTTCAATGTCTCTGGTTCTATTTTGTTTCTCTGGTTGTATTTTGCTTGCTTACCTCAGAAGCGTCTTGGCTGTGGCTGATCTGAATTTCCCGGTAGCTGATCTGGCCTTGGTGCCTTCTCTCCTGAGTC
>PVJI01034126.1:0-10829 GCA_004026765.1 Micronycteris hirsuta | reverse complement strand
AATCGTTTGTGTTTTAAAATCAACGTTATGGCATTTTCCAAGATTATTCGATTTGGTTTCATAGGTTTTAGCCACACTTCCTCCTACCACGAGGCTTTTGCAAATGCCATTGCCATTGCCACAGCCTGGAGCTCTCCTTTTGCCCCGCTTGCTGCTGCGTCTGGCTGTTTCCTGTTCGTACTGGCATCCATCAGCAGTAGCAAAGTATTCCTCCACTGAGAGACAGTTACTAATTTTTGTTCGTTTCTGTCTACTGTTACAAAAACTGTTTTATTTAGTATTTTTAGACATTTCTTTGCTTGTGCAGGTATTTCTGCAGGGTAAATACGGCCTGAGTTAAAGAGCGAGCCCGGGTGCCGGCGTGGCCCTGTGTCCCCTCGGATGGGGGAGGGCAGCCCTCGTCACCGTGGCCCAGTTCGGGCAGGGGGTCGGGGGCGGGGCGGTCCAGTCCGTACTCGGTGTGCGCTTACTGGACCCGAGTGCGCCTGCGCCACTTCCGATGACCAGCAAGCCTTAGAGAGTGATGTTTCCGGATGGTGAGGAGCTGCCTTGTGGTTTAAAGCCAACATAGTTTATCCCTAAGCAATCTTGCCTTTTTTTTTTTTCCCCAACAGAAGGTGGTCTTCTGCTCCGTTAAAGAAGCGCTGGAAGTGGACTGGAGCAGCGACAAAGCAAAGGCCGCCCTGAAGCGCACAACTCCGGATTACTTTCTCCTCCAAGGTGAGGGCTCGAGGCCCCCCAGCGCTCTGGGCTTTGGTTTCCGCAAGCGTGGCTGCAGGGTCCGGGCGGTTTCTGGATGTTCGCCCTGAGTCGTGGTCCTCTTTAGCCCGTTCTCCGTGGCCTCACGTCTGAGTGAGTGGAGACCAGGGCCGTCGGGAGCTCTGGTTTCGTAGTGACTTTTGCACTTGTTTACTATTTGTTGCAATGAACAGCTCTCTAAAGTTGAGCCTGAGATAGCATGTCATAAATCAAACAACTTCCGAGACCACTTTTCCCTCTTCAGAGTTCTCTTTGGCCCCAAAATCAGCTCTCCTCGCCTGAAAGGTTCTCTCTCTCCCCCTTTCCTCCCTGCTGGTGCTCAGGGGACTGTTAGCTAAGTATTATCTGGCTCCTCATTGTTATTTTGCCTGGCACTTTATAATTTTTTTGTATTCTTTTAATAACTAACATTGAGTGCTTAGCACAAGCCATTGGGGATAGATGTGATTACCATCCTTTTTTAAAGAAAAACTGAGGCACAGAGAGATTAAGGTTACTCATATTCTCAAAGTTACACAGCAGGTAAGTGTAAAAATATTGGTTAATTAGTGTAAAAATAACTCACATTTATTGTAGAAAATACCAGAAAAATACAAAGGAAAAAAAGTCACCGTGACATTTTTTCAGCTTTTGGGAATGTACTTCCCAACTTCTTTTTCCGTGTCCCAGTTCACGCCGCACAGGACACGGGAGTCCCTCGGCCGCCTGCCCTGGGCCCCGGGCATGCGCCAAGGTGGATGGGAGTCAGCATTTCTGCAGAGCTGTAACCCTTTCTCAGAGCAACTCTGAGGTGGAAATGTAGCTTTACTTTGTGAAATTTTCAGTTGCCTTTGGACAATATTTGGTCTTCCTCTCCCCAGCGCTGCGAGAGCTACACCCCTGCCGCCCCCTTCCCTTGGTCTGTGCAGATTCCAGGAGCACCCCCTGGTCAGGGTGGATGCGGCCCTGTGGGCTGGTCCACGCGCACTCCTCCTCTCCCGAGGGCAGTGCGTGGGGCCACGTAGAGCCTCCTTAATCTCCTAGTCAGAAGATCAGAAACAACGAAAGTTTATCTTTCCATTATTTATGAGAAAGCTCTTCCCCTACTAATTAATGCTGTTAACCTGATTAGGATCAAGGAGAGTTGGGGGATGAACTCTTTTGGAACACTTAATACCGGTTTGCATAGAAATAATGGAATGGCCGCAGTAGGACTGTGTCTTTTGCTCGTGAGTGTAGAACTCAGAAAAAAGCCCCTTTTACGGACTGCAGCAGTTGAGCAAGGAAGTGCCAGCCACAGTCACGGCAGTGCCCCTGTCTGGGGCTCAGCGAGCACTGGCCTGGGCCCTTGGGAGAGGCTGGTTGCTCGGTGCCTGCAGTAAATAGCAGCTGCTAGTTTGCAAAGGCTTCTTTGTTTTTTGGATTTTTTTAAGAGCGATGGGGGGAAAGGGTGGGAGAAAGAGAGAAACATCTCTCAGCTTCCTCTCGCGTGCACCCCAACCCGGACCAAACCCGCAACCCAGGCACCTGCCCTCACCAGAAAGTGAACCCAGTGACCTTTCGTTTTCCTGCACGACACCCAACCAACTGAACCCCACCTGTCAGGGCCGTTTGCAAAGGTTTTGGGCCTGACCGCTGCTTATATAATTGGTCAGCCGGTGTTTGAGTTTACCGCGATCTGGAAATTCCCAGCCAGGGGCAGTGTGCCTGCCAGGTATGTCGGCAATGTCTGGAGACATGTTTGGTCGGTACCGCTGCGGGGGGGGGTGAGGAGAGGTGGTGCTGGCATCTAGTGGGGAGAGGGCAGGGGTGTATCCCATATGTCACAGGACACACGAGTATCCCGTGACACATGAGGCACAGGACGGCTCCCTGTGACGGAGAGTTACCTGGCCCCTGGCGGCCGCAGTGCCAGGGTCGGGGAGCCCTGATCTAGCCCTTCGCTGCCTTCACAGTGCTCTCTTGTCCGGGCCGTCGTCACAACCCCTCACGGGGTCCACACCATGCGAGTGTCCCTGGTTTGGTCTCTTGAGATGAGGAAACAGACACCCAGAGAGTCTCCGTGTTCTGTGTAAGAGGGCACAGGTTGTCGACGGCAAAGGCCGAGGCCGAGCAGCCCAGGTCTACCAGGGGTTGCTCCGGCACCGGGCGCAGGGCCTGGGGTCTTTCTGGGCATCTCTGTCTTGGCGCCTCCGTGTTCAGCTCCCTCAGCTGCCTGCTGCACGAGGGTTCTGGAAGTAGAGGGAACGGCTCTTGTGCTCTGGTTCCCTGGGTACTGCCGGCAGCCTGGAGCCCTCAGCTTATAGGCATTAAGCTGACTCTCTGGATGTATCACCTTGTTCTTACAGTCAGAGAAATACTTCTTTCCGTTTTCTACTCAGCCATTCGTATACCTGTGAGATTCTCCTGTAATTTGACCTTGTTGGGCTGACCCAGGACAGCATAGACCCTTCCACAGGGGGCGTAGCCCTCGCCTGTCTTAGTGGCCTTGGGCAGGTATGGCAGTTTCCCCCTCTGGGATCTTATTTCCTCGCCCATAGAAATGGAAGGACTACGTGAGTTAGCTTGTCCCTGAAATCTCTCCTCATTGTAAATAGTCAGTGAGATCTTGTGTCTTGTTTTTCCGTATTTTTTATTGGCATGCTTTTAACAGCTTTACTGAGGTATGATTTATTCCGGAAAGTTGATCCATTTTAAACGTGTACAGTAAGTTCTTACTTGATGTCATTGATAGGTTCTGAGACCGGTGTCATCTTGGAAGCCACTTAGGTTGTTTTCCGTTTTTCCCAGGTCTTGGCGTTCTCTGTATCGGCGCATTCATTGGTGGGCTCTGGTGTGTGCCCGGACCAGGGGTTGAACCCACCACGTCGGTGTTCCAGGGCAGTGCGCTATCCAGCTGAGCTACCAGGCCAGGGCCTCCCAGTCCTTGGAATTTATTCCCAAGACCTTTCTAGGAACATGACTGATTCACCTAATGGTGCCTTGAGAATTCCTAGTGGGAACAGGGTGTTGGCTGCGATGCACACCTGAGGGTACCTCACAGAGAACCTGGCCTTGTTGCGACACTGCGGGGGATAGTAGGTGCTTGATACATCAGTATTTTTGGCATGAGGGACTCTGTTGCTGGTCTGGTCACTTACTCCATTCTAGAGGGAGAGCAGCCTGCCCACAGGTGTCCCCGCAGGATCTGAAGCCCCTCACACACAGGTGGTTCTTAGCACCCCATTCACACTTCAGCCCCTGGGGAAGCAGCCGCCCTGCCGCCCCTGCGCCCCGCCCTGTGTGTGCTTGCCCTGTCTGGGTGCCGAGTGTTTTTCCAGTTTACTATAAGACAGTGGCCAGACCGAACGCTTCCTGCTGCATTTTTCCACTATCTTGAGAGTTGGCCTCACCATCTGCGAGCAAAAGGTCTCATCTTTTTATTATTCTCCCTTGATAAGTGGCAAAACATTAAGCCTGAGCTGGTTTCCTGTGGCAAAAAGTTGGCTTTGATTTGTTCCTTTTGAGGTTAGTGTGAGTTTATCATAACAGGAGCGCTAAAAATACCAGGGCTAGGATGGAAACAGCACTCACTTAACCAGCACGAGAAGTAACAGGCAGGTTTAGTCCGAAGCAGGGAGAAATGGCCGTCATCTCAAGATGAGAACTGCTTAGCAGAAAATCCTTGGCAACCTTAACTTTCTCAGTGTCGGTTCCGATGACTCACGGCAGAGAACTCGGGCCGTCTGAGCCACAGGGTCAAAGCTGCAGATAATCGTAGAGCAGGCGGCTTCTGGAGCACCCGCTGGGTGCCAGGTCCTGTGCCTGGGAACCATCTGAGAAGGGAGAGTGAGTCTTGCTGCCAGAGGAACAGACAGACAGAGTAACTCTGCTCCCCACGGGGAGAGCTGCGACAGAGTGCAGCGGAGAAGCTACCGTGCTCTGTGTTCTGTTCCTCGGTGTGTGCGAATCACCCCACTGTGGCCAAAAGCAAACGTCTAGGAGGGAGCTCAGGGAACCGAGAGTGTGGCCATGTCTGGGGAGTTGGAAAGGCTTCCTGGAGGAGGAGACACGCATCAGCGCTGGGTCTCAAAGGCTAGGCGTGTGCTGGGGGGTGAAGGGCAGCGAGGCTGGCGCGGGCCGAGGGGCAGCGTGGGCGGGTGGGCAGCAGTGCCGGGGCCGAGGCCCCGTGAGGCTGGGCCCAGTGGGCTCTCACTGAAGGAGGCCTCAGGGGCTCGTGTTCTTAGGGTTTTCATCTTAGAACCGGTGGTTCCCAGGGACAGGGTGTCAGAAGGGTGGGAACATCTGTAAGATGCAGATTCCCCGGCTCTAGCTCAGATGAGAAAGCCTCAGGGTGGCTGGTATCGCTGCATTCCTGCGAAGCCCCCAGGTTTCTGAGGGCCGGCCAGCTGGAGGGAGACCACCGCCACCGGGGAATGGGGACCCATGCCCTGTGTCAGCCTCGATCGCACTTGCCTTTTTAGCCCTATTAAGTTTTGTGTTTCAAATGGGGCCGTCACTACACGGAGGCAGGAAAAAAGGAGCTGACCCAGGTAGCTGTAACTCAGTATTTTGACTGTCTATCCTCACACTCAAGAAAAAAGAACTATAAACAAATACCGAACTCCGTTGAGTAGGTTTGTTTGTCACAGCGGTACGGGTTAGCAATTCTGAAAGTACTCACTGTGGATTCTGGAACCGAGCAGGTAAACAGGTGAATGCATGTGGTGGGTAATGAGAGGCGGGTGGTTCTGTTTTGTTCCGTTACGCCAGACGGGGGTTCCTGTAAACGTGGAAGGTGGGGAAGGCCAGGAGGAGCCCCGCGGGCTCGAATTCAGGTTCGTGTCCTTCGATGAGCCCGTGGTTTATCTGTAGCCACGGGAGTAGACGTGTGTGTGCGTGTCACACGTGCACACGTGTGTTTTCTAGCTCTGGTGGTTGAGCGGGCGCAGAAGCAGACAGTCTGGTAACAACAAACGCACCTCATACCCGGGTTCTGCCTGTTAACACCCCAGGAGACAGGGCTTCTGGGAGAAAGGGCTGCTTCTGGGGCGAGAGGGAGAAAATTCCGGGGGAGCTTGGAGCCAGAAGGGAAGGGAGTGTTCGGAGAATGATGGGTCGCACCAAGGGGACACAGGAGCCAACGTGAAGGAGCTGCACTGGCCAGCTCTGGGGACGACCACGGACGAAGGAAAGAACGATAGCAACAGATTATGCCCCATCAAATAAGAACCTGGCGTGCATGCTGACAGGTGACTAAGTAAATAAATGGGGGAGAGGAGGAGGTTCTTTTTTATAGTAGAATTGCAATCCGTAAAGCAGGAATGATGCAGGTAAAAATGTATTTTCACCACAATGCTAAAAACTGTTTCAGTCGAGAATCATCGATGGATGCTGAAACAGATGGGAAAGGTGGCTGTGAAATCACGCTAGGTGTCTCCTTCCAGGGTGCTTTCTAGTGCTGAGAGAGACTTTGGGGAACCCTGACAGATTGTCCCTCAATTAAGAGATCAAAGTTAGCACCGCAAGGGTGGGACAGATAGACCTCGTGCCTGGTGACAGGCCGCGCCGAGAAGGACCCGGCGCAGCGCGGCTGTCCTGTGCCGAGTGGGCGAGGGCGCAGCACCGCGCAGGGTCGCTCCTTCAGGGCTGGTGGTCGGAGTCGTGCGATGAGGAACCACCAGACAAACTTGAACTGAGGAGTATTCTATTTAAAACTTGGTCTGTACTCTTCAACAGTGTCCCGAAGGACTGAGGAACCACGTTGCAGGTTTTAGAGAATCAAGAGACATGGTAATGAAGTGGAGCGGAGGGTCCGGGGCTGCGTCCGGAGCCGGGGGGGGGGGGGGGTCTTTCTCTGCTCTCAGGGCTTCGGTGGGCGGCTGGTAAAATTCGATAGAAGTCTGTAGATGAGATGATAATACTCTGATCGTTGTTGATTTTATAATTCTGATCACTGTTTCACGGTTATGTAAGAGGATGTTCTTATTTTTAGGAAATATACAAAGAAGTATTTAGGGGCACATTTCAAATCATTCAGGAGGAAGCTTATGTGTAGATACAAACAGTATAAAGAAGTAACGACCTGTGTGGTAGGATGTTAACATTTGGGGAATCTAGGTGCAATTATGCAGAAATTCTGTGTACAGTTTTTCTGTACATCTAAAATTATTTCAACATAAAATTTAAAAAAAACAAAACACAACCTCCAAAAAAGCCGGTTCTCAGCGTCTGGGCAAACCTCAGCATTTCGTGACCCGTCAAAGTGTACCTACAAAGGGCTTTTCTGTCTGTGCTGGGTCCCCAGGAAGGGGCCACATTGAATGCTGCATCCGCCTCGTCTCTTCAGGCGGTGGGGAGGTCTTAACCTGGCGTTCTTTGCGCACAGCTCTTCTGGGAAGGGGAAGGCGCCCCAGGTTTGCTAGGGTGCCGAGAGACTGCTGCAGGGGTAGGAGCCCCCCACCTCCTGGGTGAGAAGAGCAGCGTCTCGAGGGTCAGGCCGGAGGCAGAGAGGAGCCCCCGACCCCACCGAGCGCGGCCAGGCCGGCCCCCCGTGTGGTCCCTTGCTCCACGGAGGGCCTTCGTTCTGGCACACCCCAGCGCCAGGCCCACTGTAGGGGGTGTATTTGCACATACATGGTTTCCAACGGCAAGAAAGCCTTCCGTCTTTGTCTGGGGCTGGGCGAGACCTTAAATACAAAATTGTGGCTTGGAGGCAGGTTCTAGAGGGGCAGAGGACATCCCTAGGTGGCCTCCGGTGAGTCACGGTCGTGGGTTGGATTAAGGAGGCGGATTGGAGATTGGCCGGGAGATGTCCTGATGGCTGCCTGTGTGCACCTGGGTCTGGGGCGCGCCTGCTGGAAACCAGTGCTCCAGGCGGAGCTGCTACTTAGTTTTGTTCCAGCCCATGTGTCATTTTCTTTTGTGCAAAGCATTAATCGAGTTCAAGAACTTGATTGACCACTCCTTTCACCTAGAGCCCCAAGGTGAAACAAGCACCGTCTGCCACCTCGCGTGGGGTTCAGCCTGGACACCTCTGGCCCTCCTGTTCATATGCCCAGAGGCTCTCCCAGAGGGTCACCTGCTGCCACCAGCCTTCCTCAGACTTAGCCCCTTTACCGGGCGCCCTGCTGCCCTCTGAGCTTCTCCCCCTCATCCATGGCAATCACCAGACTCCAGTGTTGAAAAACTAAAACCCTTCCACGATTCTCTTTTGCCTTCAGATACAGCTTAGCCTTCCTGGATCTGCGTCCCAGGCCTGGGGCCAGCCGACCTTTTTCTCCGCCCACTCTCCTCTGCCCTCCTTGAACCCCACCCTCATGTCGACTGCTTGCTGTCCCCCAGACCTCTGCCACCCCATGCTGTCACCCTCTTCTGTCCTTCTGCCTGGAATTCCTGCTTTGGCCCTGCTTATCTTTACTGCTCAACGCTGCTGTTACCCTCGTGACCTGACTCGCTTCTCCGTGCTGGGTTTCCTTCCTCTGAGATCCCACCCTCTGGACAGCAAACTCGACGGGAAGGTGGGCACCACTGCTCTCTCATGTCCACTGCCCGGCCGGACGCAGAGCAGGGACTCGGTAGATGTGGGTTGATTCATTGCTGTGATCCCCTGTCCCAAGTTTGGGGAATCTTGCCAGTTCTTGTGGCTTTATTGATTTTCTTTTGAGGCCCATGTCAAGCCATCTAGGTGGTGCCGATTTGCATAGCCCGCCTTTGGCCTTTTCCCCACTGTGCCGCAAAACAGGAAGTTCCTCTCAACCCCAGGCTTGGCTGCAGGACAGTGCCTACACCACCCAGAGGATTGGGGAGCGCTTCCATGCCCCTTAACTCCCTGTGTCCAGGCAGCAAGGGCTCCTAGCAGCTCCTGTCTCTGCTAGGAGTTGGCGAGGTCAGGCCTGCGGCCCCCGTGGAGGAATTATTCCTGAACCTAGCCTGACGAGTTTGGAGTTCACGTCCGTTTTCTCCTGCCGGCAGGGCCTTCTCAGTCACCTGAGCCTGGAGGGTTCCGGATTTGGGTTTGGAAGAAAGATGTTTGGGTCCCGGCTCTGCCATGTACTTCTTTCCAGGCCTTGAGCAAGTCCCTGCACCTGGTGGCCTCTGTTTCCCCATGGAAATGGGGGTTGACAGTCCTCTCCTCCTGGTGCTCACGTGCAGGAAAGCCTTGGAAGTGGTTCTGTTTTCTCCTTTGTTAAGTTGCAAAAGCAAGACATCTGCTTAGCAAAACATTTAGATAGCTCAGAGGAAGGTGCCATTTCTTATGTATTTTCCAGAACTTCTGGTATTTTTATACCTCATCACTGCATGAGGTTGTTTTATAAGATAATATGTATTTATGTTTAGAGAGAGGAGCATGTTCCCTGAGTGGGAATCGAACCGGCAATCTTTTGTTTTATGCGATGACGCTCAACCCACTGAGCCATACCAGCCGGGGTTGCGTGGGTTCTTCGGCAAGGTTTCCTAACGATGGACACTTCATAATGTTTTAGTTTTTGTAGACGGACTTTAGAACACTTCAGCCCCGCCTCCCTCAGCTCTCCCTGCCCCCACCACGCTCCCAGCTTCCCCGTTTTTCTCTTTCTGTTTTTATTGACTTTTTCTCCAGGCCTCAGCCTGATTGGATGATCGGAACTCTTCAGAAGGAACTTCTTATTTTATTTTATTTTATTTTTTTATTTTTTTTAAAGATTTTATTTTTATTTATTTTTAGAGAGAGGAGAAGGGAGGGAGAAAGAGAGGGAGAGAAACAGCAATGCATGGCTGTCTCTCACATGGCCCTCACGGGGACCCGGCCCGCAACCCAGGCATGTGCCCTGACTGGGAATCGAACCGGCGACCCTTTGGTTCCCAGCCCACGCTCAATCCACTGAGCCACGCCAGCCAGGGCGGAACTTCTTATTTTAGAACTCATAACCTTTGTATGCTGGGCCACGGGCAGCCCCCGCTGTTTGGGCTTGCTGTCCAGCAGCGATGAGGACTGCCGAGGAGGAGGCGGCCCCAGGGAAACGGGCTCCGATAACGGGGTGGCAGCCGGGCACTTGTTGATTTGCCGCTGTCATGACCACAAATGTTTAAAAATAATTTGTAGGGAGGGAGAAAGAAAACACAGTGGGTTGTGGTTTTTTTTTTTTTTTTGGTTGTTTGGTGCCACTGCCTTATCGGTGGTAGAGAGAGAGCAGACCACAGTCATTCAGAAAGGAAGAAGACACTGTCATACAGAGAAGGGCTGAGTGGGGGGGGGCACAGGTGACCCACACGTGCTTTTCAGCACATAGTCTGTGAGAGCTCCAGCTCTGGTTAGGCACCTGCTCCGCTGCTCGGTCGGAAAAACAGGCATCGCTCGCCCTGCGGCTCCCGCCTAGGGCACGGCGGTTAGGTGGAGGTCCAGCGCATGGTAGGCATTGGCCGTTGTTAATTACGTGCTTGATATGCCTTGTGATCACGTTAGATCTTCCCCGTTCCCTCACAGGAGCGGGTCTCACTGCGGCCGTCCCATCTTCACGAGAAGACATTGGAGAGGCCAGGTCGTTCATCCAGGTCCGCCACACCTAGACAGCGGGGAGGCGTCACCTCACACTGCGTTTCTCAGAGTGCTCAGTCGGAGTCCCATTACTGGCAGCGCTAATAATAGCACTGTGTCCGTTTTCAAAATCCGGACTTCACAAGAGCCTTGTGACATTTTCTTCCTCCACTTCTGCAGATTGCCATAATGGGCAACATTGTCCGCGACCTGCCTTGTCTTCTCCTCCAGGCCTGCGTCTCCCTGCCCCCGGCCTCAGCCTGGTTGAGCCGCGCTCCGGCCCCAAGCCCAGCTGTGGTTCTTGTTTAAAGCCTCCCGTCTTTCCCTGGGTGTCAGACAACAGTCACGGGGATGTCCTGTGCCATCTTCCCTCGGTGAGGGCGGTTGGCAGAGAGCAGCAGATGCCCAGAGTCAAGGTCATGTGCCACTCAAGTGCCGGGCTGGAGAAAAGCCCCTGTCTCCCTGCTGCTTGTGACCGTGTAGGGAGGGCTCTGTCCCTCTCGGCGACCGAGGAGGGGTGCCACCGGCCGAGCTGACCGATGCGGCACCATGCCCTGGGGTCCAGAGAGCACTCTGCTTGTCCTCGGCATAATCT
>PVJI01034125.1:0-10703 GCA_004026765.1 Micronycteris hirsuta | reverse complement strand
AGAGTCAAAGAAGTTACATGCTCAAAATGGTGTCCTAGAAGTAATCAAATCAATGTATATGGAGAATATCAGAATAAGATTCACAAGGAATACAGAGCTCTGGATTTAGACTCTGGATTTTTGTTGTCCAGAAATACAATCTTAGCCTTCTTATCTGGTGCAATTCAGAATCATGAACTAGTGGCTTCTTGGGTCTCTCCTCCTTTCAAGGTTATCGATCACTGCACAAAAGAATACGGCACTTCAGGTGTCTCAATGTATGACCAAAAAACCAATCCAGCAGGAAATTCACTAATAAAACTTGGAAACATCTTGCTTGAAAACCCACGTATATCATGGTCTGTACATAGGCCACCTGGTCTGCCCTTTAAGTCACCTGCCTTTCAGGTTAGTGATGCTCCATTCCCTGTCCCCAGAGCAGAGACCAGTCACCGACAAGGGGCTCCTCTGCTCTGTTTGAGCCTTACCTTCCTACACTTGTCTCTCTTCTAGCTCTTACCCCTTCTACTGTCATTTCAATGTGTCAACAGCTGTCACCTCAGGAGCTTTCAGTTCAGGTTCCTGCAGCCCAAGCCTTGAGCTCCAACTTCCTTACCAGGTTTTCTTCAGTGCTGAGGTGGAGGCCTGGTGGAGGGGGGATTCTTCTCCAACATCAAATTCTGTGGAGGCCTCACTGATGATCACCACAGGGAGGAGCAAACTCCTTAGAATTTCAGGGCGGCACCAAGGAGCCCACAGATAGGAAACCCCCTTAAAGAGAGTACCAGGAGGACCTAGAAGCTAACTGAGATTACTGTGGCCTAGGCCTAAATGTGTGTGGCCTGCAGGTTGCCCCAGGTCCTACACAGAAGGTGGTGAGACTCAGGCACAGAGGGCAGCTGTGCCCATCCTGCAGCTCGTCTTCCCCACAGTCACCCCGTCTCCCACCTTTATTCTGTCTACCTCTGATCCCCGCCCCCATTCTACTTCTTTCCTCCACTCTCTGTTATTTCCAACTTCATTCTACCTCTTTCTTTCATTTTTATCATTCAAATATACCTAAACATCTATTAAACTAGAAAGATGAATCAGAAAGAAGTGTACATACAGTCTAATTTTAAAAGTGGAATCAAATTATATATTTTTAAATATTATTTGTTATTTTTATTGGATTTATTAGGGTGACATTGTTTCACAAATCTATACCAGTTTCAAGTCTACACATCAATAAAACATCATCTGCACACTGCATCATGTGCCCATCACCCAAAGCAAGTTCTCTTTTCTCCCTTTCCTTGTGGTTCAGCCCAATTTTGCTAATTATGCCTGTTTCTGGTGAAGGAAAAAGTATCTCCTTATATCTCTCTTTGTCTTCATGTTTAGCTTTCTTCATTCCCTTTTATGAATATCTTGGCTCTCTGAATTATTTCCCTTTTCTTTAAATCTTATCCCAATACCTTCCTTTCTTTAAAATTAGAAATATACTCTCTGCCATCAACATATAAAATTACCTTTTCTGTTTTAGATATTTTTCCAATTACTGGGGACAATTTTCTGCTGAACTTGCTGCATAAGGCACCGGTGCCCTCCTCTTCTTACCTCTAACCCAGGCCAGCAGGACCAGCTCCACGGACCCTATGATGTGTCCCAGATACCTGCCCGATACTGAGATTCACATCACATGTTATTTGAGTCAGCCTTGCCTATTATGTCAGATGCCTGGTTACAGTCAGTCATTGCTTGGGTTTCCCATTCACCTCTTGAATTAAAAAATGGCTTTTCCTTCATTATAACCACTGGATCTACACAGCAAGAATTGATTCAGTTTTCATGGTGGGGCAGCTCTGCTCTGGACCAAATTACAATGAATGAAGATTTCATTTGTCTCCCCAAAGGGAGTGAGGATCTTTACTGCAACTAAGCCCTTCTCCCTGGAATCCTACCGCAGAGAGAATTTCCCAACCCTCATTCGCCTTTCCTCCTGCTCAGCTCTGGCCTTCTAACTCTGGGTTTTTTATTTTTACTTTTGTTTCTACTTTTCAGAGGATAGGCCTATTTTTATCTGAGAGGGCTTCTGGGCCATTTTCATCACTGTGGACACCTTTCCTTTCAACGGTATTAAGAACAACCCTTTGTGATTTCTATGTGGCGACTGTCTCCTTCAGTCAGACAATGCTTGGTCCTCTCTCTTTCTACCTGGTCCACTCTCTACCAGTTTTTCACTCATTGTCCTTCATATATTCTTGACACAGTTCTCTTGGCGTTTCCCCATTTTTTCTACTTACTGTTATTTATTTCTCTGTGTGTCTTTTTCTAGTCATACTTATTTCTCTACATTTATTATATCATTGAACAGCGGGGCCCAGCAGGGTCCAGAGTGAAGCAGAGTAGTTGTCTATAGCACAGGAGGTGATAAGTGTGAGATCCACTCCACAGCCTTTGGGTCCCTGCCTCACCCAAGACCTGACCTTGCTGTGCCCTACATGAATCTTCAGTTTATCCATTCTCTATAATGTTTCTTACTTTCTCCTATTGCATTTCTTCATTGTTTCTGTGACCCGTGAATGCCCTTTCTATATCATTTTGTCTTTATGTTTTCTCCATCTTAATTATTCTCATCATTACTGAAGTTCTACTCTTGTGACTGTATCCACCACACTGGGTCCCTCAAACTGCCCCTTCCCCTCCACACTCATCAAACCCAGTCACTCAGGCTTACCTGCTGGGTCAGACTGTTGGGCATGTTCTACATTTGCTTGTTGGCTTTCCAGTGCATCGTTGTTGTCAGTGGTTGTATCGACCATCACATCTATCTCTTCTGTTTTAGAGACTTGCTCTGAGTGTCCACTATCAGATGCAGCTGTACCTAGATCATGATTTGATTCCCAGATATTTTATTTGCTTCCTGCATCAATCAGGGCCCAACAGGAAAATACAATACAAAGCTCTCTAAACGTTAGAGCAGAGGGAATTTAATCCAGATGATTAGTTACACAGCTGATGCAAGAACTGAGAGGCCCAAGTGGAAGAAGATGGCAGCTCTCAAAATAGTTAAGAGGAAGGGATGTGTGTGAAGGACTGAGGGTGAGGTCTGTGCCGAGGTCATGTCCCAAGGTCACTGGGCAGGGACAAGCTGGGCTATGGCTGGCCTGCCTGACGGGAAGTGGCATCATGGAGGAGATGCAGCTACTGCCAGAGTTGAGGCCTGAGAAAGTGACAGCAAGATTTCCTGGCTTCTCCCTTGCTCCCGCTCTCTAGTCTCTAGCTGGTGTCCCCCAGGTTAGGGACTCAGCAGGAGGAAGTACAAGGGAGCTGGCAAGCAAGTCTGCAGGGGTCTGTGGCCAGAGTTGGAGAGCAGGGCAGAGCAGGAAAAGATAAGGAATGAATCTCTGAGTAAACCACCCAGGACCTGCACACCGTTTTCTCCACCTTGAACCTCCTCTGCTCGATATCAACATTGTTGACCCATCCCACTCTGCTCCCACCAACCCCAATAGTGTATGAATGGATAAACATTATTTTCATTACAGCTTGCCTTTTTTCATTTAGTGCTGTTTTTCTAAGCAAAGTAATTTATGTAAAGTGTGATTTACAAAATTAATTCCCACAATTTCCCACAATAGATCTTGGGCCCTGGTGAATTCTTATTCAACATCCACAGTTCCTTGGAGCCACCTCTTGGAAGGAGGGGCACAGTCTCTTCCACTCTGTGCATGTCACAATCAACTGTCCTAGATGTGCCAGACCCTTGGACACACTTATTGGTGCTTTGTTTGCAATATTTGGGTTATAATGTCATTGCTTCCTCCCCACCACACACACACACACACACACACAGAGTGAAACCCTTTTTTGCCCATTACTCACCACTATTCCTTCCTCTCACCCCTCTTGCTTCCACCAGCTCACTGGTAGATGAAGTGCTAAGAATATGGATTGATGCATGTTGTATATTTTACATCCTTAAATATTAACTTTTTGAGTGAATGTGGCTTACAAAAAGTATCATGGTGCTCTCAAAAATCATTCTGAAAAGCTTTTTAAAAATAAAAATGTATTACTAATTTAGAACATCCTTTCTCCAATAACACATCTCAGTGGAGGCTACATAATAATGTTTTCCATAGTGTTTTAGAGCAGCTCCAAACCTGCAGCCTTGGAGATGATGGGAGAGGATTTGCACAGGAGGCACATGGTGTCCATGGTCCTGTGTAAGGAACCCAACAGGTGAGAGACCCTGGCCCAGGAGGAACACTCATCACTGCGACCCCATTCCTCTCACTGCAGTGCTGGCCACCGCTGGTTGTGACGTCAAAGCAAGGCTACAGCCAGAGTCAAGCAAGAAAAAGGTAGAAGACAGCAAAACCAAGTACATGGTCAATAGGTCCGGGCCCGGAATGGCAGGAGGTGACCACATGCATTTAAGGAGTGTGGTAGGACCGGGCCTCCCAGCAACCAGGATAATGAAGAATCTGTTATCTAAATCTTTGGGGAAACTGCAGATGCAAAGAATGACTATTCTGGACAATCAGCACTGAAAAGAACCAGCCCTCACCTCCCCCCACAACCCACAGCACATTCCAGAATAAGACAAGAACAAGAAATGATCGTAAAACAGTTACTAGAAACGCACCTTTGTGATTCAAGGGATATGAGCTACTCCAGGGCAGGCTTAGATACGAGTTTTCACCAGGTCCTGGGGGAAGAAAGTAGAAATTTATTTCAGAAATTGAAGCACAGGCTGTGCTGTTCTCCTCTAGTCCCTCATAAATCTGTACAAGGTTTGATGATCCCCCCCCCCAGATATCAATACAGACCCCACCTGGACCTGGGGGTTCCCATGCAGCTCTTGCCGTCCACTACACTGCTGGCCTCAGCCAGGCCATCTCACTGAGATTGTTCACAAGCCACTCAGTAAGTGCAGATGGCTTTTCATGTCACCCAAAGTCACACTGAACTTTTTTTTAGAGCTGCCTTTGACTGGTGCCCTTACCTTACTTCCTGCAAAGGCTTGTCTCATCCCACACCCTTTCACACCACACCCTCCCTCTGCATGTCTGTTTCTCTGCCGTCTTGGTCTTTTCATGAAGTTCAGTATCTGATTCTCCTGCACTTCCACTCCTGCAGCTCCTGGTAGGCTGCTTTCTGTGTGTTTCTGTCTGCATATATTTCCCTATTTTTGTCTCAGGATTCTGTCTTTTCCATGAGACTATCTGGCGTGCACAGGCTTAGGAGCACAGGCTCCGGATTCAGAATTTCTGGGTTCATCTTGTGTGTTTGATCCCAAGCCAACTGCATATATGGACTATCTAAATTTCAGTCTCCTTTTCTGCAAATGAGCAGATAGTGATATTTCCACCCCAGGGCAGCTGTGAACACTAAGCACACAACTGCCTGAGGAAATATTCAATAAGTGAGCTCTTAATAATACAGTTGTTTTATTGTGTCCTTTACCCATCTTGTATTTCATTTCCCTTCCTTCTCTCTCTCAAAGTACAACCATCCCCTCCGAATCTTACCACTTCATTGCTCCTCTCCCCATATGTTGCCCGTCTCCCTGAATATTCCTGCTCTTGAACAGCATGCCCCATATTTAAATCAGTCCCGTCTTCTGTCATCTCCTCTGTAATGTTGACTCTGTGCCCACAGTTCTTAGCCCTTTACAGCTTCACATTGATGTTCTCCTGCAGGGTCTTTCTAAATCACAATGACTTCCAGGTCAGCATTCTCATTAAATATGATTTCCTGACTCATTGGGTTCCTGTTCCTTTGTCTTGGCTATTGGGCTCATGGTCTCTCGTCACAGCTACTCCAGGACTGACCTCTGGGCTGATGCTCATACATATACCCGTCAATGCCTTCTTCAGGCTCCTCAGCTCTTCTCTTCCAATTCCCAAAGTTTACTCTGACCTCAGGGCCCACCTCTCTTTCTCCTTTCCTCTTAGCAGATGACAATCATTTTTTTATCTGGTTGCAATCACCTTGTTCAAGGCTTAGTTGGATATCAGATCTCCCCTCGTTTTCATCTGCATCACTTTCTAGGAAATTTTTTATGTTTGGTATCTCTGAGAGAAGGCAAGAGAAGAAGACAATTAGAGATCTCCATCCAGAATAGTGACATCACCTCAAATTACGCAATTAAGAATTTCCACATGTGTTGTGGAGAATGTGATAATAAAACCTTTTCTCCTTCTTTAAAAACAAATTCGACTTTGGGTTAATTTTCCTGCTCATTACTCTGGAAACCTGATGAGGGTGGCCTCCCTCTGTGTTACTGGGCTAACACTGGGTTTAGGGTGAAAAATGAGCAGTGACAGTATGCAGGTAAATTGCATGCCACTTGGGAGGGACTAGATATGAACTCTAAGCCAATTTTGGTCTTCCTCCAATGTGGTGACTCTTGTAAGTTGGCTCTTTCCTCGAGGGGTCTCTGAAAGTTAGGATTACAGAGTTGTTACAAAAGATATTGACTCCCAAGAGCACAGTGTGGCTAGAACATGGTGAACCCTACACTATAGCCAAGCTGTCACTCGAGGCAGGCAGTACTTGACTTGGTGGACTGTTGTGTGGACCGCTGAAGAACAGCAACTGATGCCACCCTTCAGGGATGTTTTGTTTCTTGTCATTTGTCCTAAATGAATCTGATGCTACTGTGTCTCCGCATGTCCTGTGAGTCTAAAGGCCTAGGTAAGCCAACCTTCTGGTGGGTGATGTACTGTAGCCATTACACCACAAGCTATGGGAGACTCATGACATGTCTGCTTCCTTAACTGCTCTAGCTCCGCTGCCCAGCATGGTGTTTGGCACATGGTAGGAACTCAGTATATATATCTGTGGGAAAAAATTGGCCCTGGACATCAAAAAGTCATTAATGAACCTAATTACCGTTTTTGAAGGTTTCGCAAATGTCATTTAAAGCAGGGTATTTCTTCACGATGGCCTTGCTGAACAACGCATCCAGAAGGGGCAAGTCAAATGTCTTCTCCAGGTCACTGAGAATATTGTATATGAGTGCTTGTACAGAAATCTGTTTTGTAGAATGTTCTTGAGACTCCTTAAAAATAGTGAATGGGGAAACTATAAATACAGAAGACCCCTAAATAGTGATTTAATTTTTAATGTACTACAGTTTCCCTGGATAGTATCTTCTGATGTAAAATTTTAGAATTCGTTCATATTTGTATGACTACTAAGTGGGACAACTAAATCTCTCTTCCTTGAATATACCCATTTCTGAACTTGATCTCCTCATCCTCATTTACAGTAGATGGAAGGAGGATCAATTTTGAAGAACAAAATTAGGCTCATGTTAAGTGATGTGTAGCACTTGCAGAGCCTGGCCAAATGTTCTAGGAATAGACACACCAGGCAATGAGCTGCTGTTCCATTGACTGGAAAACCTTTTTCCCTACTACAGAATGACTTGGCCTGGTAGGGCTCAGGGAAGCCCGGTGCTGCTTTTCCCCTTCCTGTGAACTTTTTCATAACATAATCCTATTCATAGGGAAAGAGAGGACTTGGCTCTCTATATCTCTACCTACATCTTTTGCTAAAATTAACCTGAATTCCAAGACTCCAGAAGTACCAACAGAAAAGAAAAAGTAGGAAAGGGAACTGAAAATTTTAGAGAAACGATAGCAAGCATTTACTTTCAAATTTGTCCTAACAAGACATTTATTCTCTGGGGATTTTAATGTTATCGGATCTAAATATTTAAATTGATATTCATTGAAATGAAATGTTGTGACAATTATTATTTCATTAAATGAAATCATTAAGCTTATTCATCCATTCATTAAAATTACTGTTTTTTTTCTAATTTGTGCCCTATTGTATGTATAAATCCTACAAGGCATTATTCATGTGTGGGTCCAGCCTGTCTCCATGGCTATTCGCCAAACTCTGGGGGGCACCACGGGGCACTGTTCCTTCAGTTAGGAGCAGGACTGTTTCCAGTAATGCCTGTTTTTCTTCTCCCTTCTGACCTACAGAAACACTTAAAACAGTGCATGAGAAGGTCCCCACTCACAGGAGACTGTTCAGTTGTCTCGTTCTCTGACATTTGACTACAAAATATCAAAGCAAAACTTAGTTTAGCACTGGTGTGCCAGATTGCAAAAAAAATAAACCTCACTTACTTTATATTTTTCACTGGTGATGAATCCACGGTCCCGGAGAAGTTCAAGGAAAGGAAATGTTGCTTTTATTGCACCTGAAATGTCTACCTTATATTTTTTGAAGAGCATGCATGCAGTCTTCTTAACACTGTTATATCTGTTCTGGTCTTCTGCAGAAAGCCTAGAGAGAAATGATACCATGATAAATGGTCATCAAGATTTTGATATGCGCCCTGGTTGGTGTGGCTCAGTGGTTGAGCTCCAGCCTGTGAACCAAAGAGTCCCTGGTTTGATTCCCAGTCAGGGCACATACCTGGGTTGCAGGCCAAGTCCCCAGTGGGGGGCACGTGAGAGGCAACCACGCATTGATGTTTCTCCCCTTCTCTTTTTCTTTCCCTTCCCCTTTCTAAAAAATAAATAAATAAAATTAAAAAAATATTTTGATATGCTCTAACATTTTATATATGAAGGACAGGCTGTGAAGAACCAACCTACATGAAATAAGTGGTCATGAGTACAGATTAGAACAAATAGAATTGAAGCACTAGACAAAGCTATAATAAAGTGAAGCATAGTGGATTAGAAAGACATATGGTACATTTACACAATGGAATACTACGCAGCAGAAACAAAGAAGGAGCTCCTACCCTTCACAACAGCATGGATGGGTCTGGAGAGCATTATGCTAAGTGAAATAAGCCAGGAGGTGAAAGACAAATACCATATGATCTCACCTATAAGGATAACCAAATAAACAAAACAAACAAGGAAGCAAAATATAACCAGAAACACTGAAATAAAGAACAAGCTGACAGTAACCAGAGGGGAGGGGAAAGAGGGATAATGGGGGAAAACAGACGAAGGGCCGTCAAGAAACATGTATAAAGGACACATGGACAAAGCCAAAGGAGAAAGGATTGAAGGTAGGAGGCAGGGATGGGTGGAGCAGGGATCAGTGGAGGAGGAAAAATGAAGACAACTGTACTTGAACAACAATTAAAAAGAGAGAGAGTAAGAGAAGAAAGACATACATTGTATTAAAAAGTTCCATTCTCTCATAAACAAAGCTATCGTAAACTTATTTTGCCTTTTTTGTTTTTTTTTTTGTTTTTTAAATAATATTTTATTGATTATGCTATTACAATTGTCCTAATTTTCCCCCATTGCCCCTTCCCTCTAGCACCCCCAACCCCTCAGGCAATCTCCCCACCATTGTTCATTTCAATGGGTCACACATATAAGTTCTTTGACTCCTAAATTTTACACGTAAGTAAGTTTTTCAAATACAGTTGAGGATACAGCAAAAAACAACCAGCAAAATAATCTTTGTGAATAAGTGTGGAGAGGAAAAAATAACAAGTTTACAAAAGAAGCCTGGCAGTCACCACCTTAACCAAATGATCAAGGTGAACATCCCTGGTGATAAGTCAGGCTGATATCTCCCCTAACAGAAGTAAAGAGAAGGGTACTTCTCCTCAGGGAATTCTTTCATAAACCCCATAACACCAGTCTAAAAAGAATCAAGACCAACCAAAATTGAGGAACATTTTACAAAATGGCTGACTAGTACTTTTCAAACTCTCAAGGTCATGAAAAACAAGGAGAAACTGAGGAACTGTCGCAGACCAGATAGAAGAGGTGACAATATAACTGAAGGCAATGTGGTATCCTGGAGTCAACCCTGGAGCTCAACAAGGACTTTAATGGAAGAACTGTTAAAATTTAAAAAGTCTGCAGTTTAGGTAACATGGATGTAGCAATGTCGGTTTTTTCATTTTGAAAAATGTACCACAACAGTGTAAGAGCATAACATCACAGGATGTGAAACCAGGTGTGAAATGTACAGAAATTTCTATAGTATCTTTACAACTTTTTTATAAATATAAAATTATTCCCCCCAAAAGTTTATTTAAATAATCTTTGGGAGTGAGAACAGCAGAAAATGTAGAAAACAGGGCCAGAAACACCTCATACACTGAAAATATTAGATATACTTTTTAAAAAAATCTGTGCAAGTTTCCATATTATAAAAAGAAACCTACAGCTAACATCAACTATAAGGGCACAATAAGAAAAGCTTTCTGTTGCCCTGGCTGGTGTAGCTCAGTGGATTGAGCGCGGGCTGGGAACCCGGTTCAATTCCCAGTCAGGGCACATGCCTAGGTTGCAGGCCAGGTCTCCATGAGGGCCATGTGAGAGGCAACCATACATTGCTGTTTCTCTTCTTCTCTGTCTCCCTTTCTTCTCCTCTCTCTAAAAATCAATAAAAATAAAATCTTAAAAAAAAAGAAGAAAGAAAAGCTTTCTGTTTGGAACTGGGCTCAAGATGCAGATGAGTACTAGCATTACTTGTGTTCACCATAATCCTGGAAGTCCTGGCCAACACAATAAGCAAAGAAAATAATATTAGTGTAAAGATTATAAAGAAACAAAATTGTCACCAGGTATACATTATGTAAGTTCATATATATCACCATATAAGTTACTAAAATTAGAAAGTGGCAAAGATTAATTTATTTTTATATCTTAGTAGCAAGTAGCTAGAAAGTTGATTTTAAATTATGCAGATTTAAGAGCAAGTATCTATGAATAAATATAGCAGAATGA
>PVJI01034124.1:0-10707 GCA_004026765.1 Micronycteris hirsuta | reverse complement strand
AACAATAAAGTAATCAAAATTTTTAAAAAAGAATAAAACTATTTTTTTTGTGGGCAGGGTCTCTGGATCAGGAGAATTTCTCTTCAATTCTAGTTCCCCAACACTTGAAATATGACTGCTTTTAATTCCCCTGATATTGAATATACCCTGAAAATTTCACACAGCTTACACTATGAGTTTTGCTCAAGTTAAAACATACAGATGTAGTCATGGTACGCTGATAGTAATATCACATTTATTCCTAATTAGAATAATTCTGTTATTTCTTCACCCCAGCTCATCAGTTCTCTTACTGGAATTTCTACCTGAGTTCCCATTCAAACACTTATCACTGAACCTTGCCTTCACTTTGATGATCTTCTGCCTTGCATGGCTTTTGTCTTGCATGTTTATAAATACACATTTTTCTTGCTCAAAATCACGTTCTAAGAGAACAAGCACCTTACTCTACTCTGTATCTATGTTCCCTAGAGCATGCAGGATGATGGGACACATGCAAAATAGCTCTTCATTTCTTTCTGAAATTCAGTGTTAAAATAACACAAAAAAATAATCATTAAATACCTCTGGAAACCTTGTCTCGGACAAAATTTTGAGGTAGAATGTCACATTTCTATTGTCTAGACTTATTCTGATTATGTTATTTCAGTCCCTGAAGCTCCAGAAGTCATTTCACCACCACTTCTGTGGTGGCTGCATTTCCCCCTCCCATTGTTCCCAATGGAAGAGAACAGCGGCGTCAGTCCACACTGGGATTGTAGAGGTAGCAAGTAAAAATGCAAGACCCCTAGTTAAATTTGAACTCTAGGTACGCAACAAACAACAATGCCCTAATTATTGCACAAGACATATTTATTCTACAAAATATTCCTTATTTGTGTGAAATTTACAAGTTAAATGACATTCTATATTTTATCTGGCAATTCTAGTCTAGATGGATGGTTGTATTGAAAATGCTTCCATTAGTGATATTTTTTTATCTTAAAATATGGGCTTCAAAGCCATAGCCATTACTAAATTCACCATAAGAGCTTGGGGGCTCAGCTACACCCCTGATGGAACACCACTAAAGTGCCCAGGGGGGCCGCACCTGGCCTGCTCACCCCCCCCACCCCCGCGCTGGGCTGGAACCAGCGGTGCAGCTGTGCCCCTCCTGCCAGTTCCAACCGTCATTCCAAGACTCTGCTGCCACACCCCATAAACACAGCACAGGGGGAGCAGGCACAGTATTGTGACAATCCAAGACTGACTGCTTTTGAAGGAACATTGGGAGCCACCAGAAGAATAAAACTTTTCTTGAAAAAGTTACTCATTTTATATAATTTTACACCTTTTGTTGGATGGTATTTGTTAGATGTAAGTGAAATCAGCAAGGTACTGATTTAACACCATCCTTCTGACAAAAGTCACAGATGATCTCTGAATGACATCTCTACTCACCAAACGTGCCTCCTTCAGGTGGTGTTACTTCACCGCTAGGTGCTCTGGTGGGTTCACCTGCTGAGGACCCTGTAGCTCCTTTCAAAATAAGCAATCAGCATAAATCATGACCTTTGGTTAGACAAAACACACTTTCCTGTTCTGTTGTTTCAAAATACTTTCCAAAAATTTGTTCACACTTACCCATTTCAAGTTCACTATGTCTAAAAATCAATCATGAGAATCACCTGGCGGCTTACTCAATAGACAGATATACTAGCCCAGCTGTTCTCAACACAGGCTATTCATGGATACCAACTGTAAGGTTTTCAAGAATTACTTATGCCTGTGCAGTTCCTCTTGGGGTTCAGATTCAATTAGTTTGTAAAGGGCTCTTCAGTATTTCCGAAAATTCCTCTATCAATGCTGATGTAGTGAAGACTGCAAACCATGACCTGAACCCCACTCCACAGTCAGAGCCTCAGAACTTCTAAGGTAAGAGTCTTGGAACCCAAAATACAGTATGTGTTGTTCTAAGTCACCTCTTAGCTGTCGTTAGGGAAACACCATCATTAAGCTCATAAACGGAGGGAAGGTGAAATCACAAATATGTGCATTTACTAATAACTAATAACCTAGCGAAGCTGCTGGTGACAGCCCTAAGGTCAGTAAGAAGATGCTTCAGACGCCCCTTGTCCACACTGCTCTGCCTCCCGAGGCTGTGCCTGGGGCACTTGAATCTCCACGGGTGCCTTTGCTCCCGGGTGCTGTTGTGAAGGCCTCTGCTTCTCCTGAGGGGCCTAACTCCACAGCAAGGAAGGGACATTACTTGTAGAGCTGCAGGAGTCTACCTGTCACTCTCTAGTGGGATGGAATCAAGTTTCTAACACAAAAGAAAACTTAAAATGGTGCCTAGGATTTCTGCAGCTGGATGGTCTAGGATCATACACAGCTTATCCCTTAGCTCAACCTGTAACATGCTCAGTACCACTGGATGGGGATGACACGCTGACTTGCCTGGTTTTCCCGGGCTCGTTGCTCCTGGGCGTGGTTCCCTGGGTGTGCTGTGTTCCCCGGGTTCTATTGCTGGTGCAGTGGGGGCCCCGGATCCAGCTGAAAAAATATAGGTAGCAGTTCAAAAACTACACTAGACGTGAATCCACTCATTTAGTCTTATACGAATCCTCTGAGGCAGGTAATGTTATTCTTCCCATTTAACAGTCGAGGTGGAGTGACATCTCCAGGCCACTCTGTGGGTTGCCAGCACATGCAGAAGCCAAACCCAGGTGGTCTGGCCCCGGAGTTCCTGCTCTAAACTGCTTCTCACACGACCTGTGATGAAGGAGCCATACTGTAAACATTTCCATCTGCCCTTCTTGACATTTTTGGAAACTACCATAAAATACAGAAATAAAATTATTTAAAATCAAATGATCCAAAACATACACTTTTATTTAAGAAGTATAAAATCCCTAGGTAAATTTGCCGTTTCTAAATGCCTGTTCTCTGTTTCAATTATTATGACATCATGAACCAGTACAAACAGTTCCGGATGGCACTCACTTGTAGAGAAAACCTTTATCCCTGTTTAAAATGACTGTACTTACTTCCTGATAACAAAAAAAAAAAAAAAAAAAATTGAAAATAAAAAACTGGATTGACTTGTCATTATTACTTAAATAATTCTGATTCAAATTATAGGAAATGTAGACTAAACAGCCATCACTGCTCAAATGGAAATTAACCCATTTCTTAATTTGTGCTGCCACAGACTCCAACTTTGAACACATTAATTTTATGTGAATATATTTTGTTCCAAACAGTATGTGACATAAATTTTAAGTAGTGGAGTGACATGATGACAGCTGAGTGTTACAAGTCCATTCTGTTCTGGTCCGGGGTACTGACTACAGTGTAAACTGGGAGGGAAGTGGAGAATGGAAATGTTCTCAACTTTGATCAGCACCAATTGCTAAAGGGGCTTGTTCAGTAACACACTGTGCTGGGTTCAACTCTTAAGCGCTTCTCATTCTAGAAAAGTGGACCCAAAAATTGCATTTCTGAAATGTTCACAGAAGTAGATGCTGTTGGTTGGGGAAGCTCACTTTGATCACCACTGTGTGAAGGGAAGGAGAGTCTGGTGGACCACAGCTGAGATCAGGTGGAAAATGTTTAACACGTGAGCACAAGGAGAGCCAATGGGATGCAGAGGAGAAAATGCAAGACGTACTTACATTCACTACTCCATAAGGGTCAGGGGTGAACTCAGTCATGAGTGCTTCAATAAAAATTTTCTATGTTTAAGGAATAACAATAATGTTTTATTCATGAAACTAACAAGACTTGAAATTTAGCCAGTGATTCACAAAAGGAAGCATATCCAAGCATATCCTCATGTGGCTTTTTTTTGGTTTGGTTGTATGGTTTATGCATAGACCAAGGAATGGTGGGATGATTACAGAGAAGACTAAGGGTTTTGTGTTCTAATCCTGTTTCTGTCAGCTTTGAAAACTATTATTATTTTCTTTTTAATTGCAATAAATGAACTTTACTGCATGGTTCTATGTGGATTACAGTACATTATATATTTGAGCATAATTCAGAAATGTTGGTGTGCCAGAGAAATATATAATTAATATTTTATTGATAAATAAAGATGAACTATTGAATGCTTTCCTAAAATGCCCAGGTGACTTGATGCAGACACTGCATGCCCCCTCCCCCCACAGTATCTAATGCTGTACACAGGGCACAGTGGTCCTGAAAAGAAAAGAGGACAACCTGTGAGAAGAAGCTATAGGAGAAATAGAATTTATTTGACTCATCTCCTTCTCTTACCTTCTCTGAAGCCCGTGTCTCCTGTAATTTTGGTTCTGGCTCCTGTGGTCACACCTGCTGATGCTCCAGGGGTCCCTGATGAAGGCAAAGGAAAAAGAATGCATGCTAATACCAAGTTCACTGGCACTATCAACCCTCCAGTTAATGGGTCTACATAATTCTAACATGATAAACTTTATGGAATCAAACTGTGAGAAAACCAAAGACTCTACACATCAATTACATGTAAAGAACACCTACATGTGTAATTACACCTAAGTCAGCTATCTTTATTTTGTATAATATTGTACTCGGCTGTACTGCCTGGAACCCGGTGCTTAGACGAGGCTGTGCACTGAGTTCTGAACTTCGTGGACTGACGCTCCGGGTATCCTACCTGGCTTGGAACTTTGTGAGGGGCCGCTGGCTCCAGGTGAAACCATGGTGGTACCTGTTAACACAAAGACAGTGAAACTTCAACAGTAGCACACATTTCTTCATTTCACTCAAATTTATTAAGCAAGTCTTCCATAACAATATCATGTTAGGCCTTTGCATGTGTCACTGAATAGAACATCAAAGATTTTCCCCTACATGGCTATGTTCTGGCATGGACACTAGAGTAGAATCACCCATATGACACCTGAGACAATTTGACATGTGTTAATGAGTGCTGTGGGAAATCATGTATAACAAAGGGGGCCTTGGTAGGCAGGGGCTTGCTTGGAGTTGGGCCTCATCCCTCCCATCCAACTGCTTGCTTTGTAAGCTTGGACCTCTGAAAATAATGACAGAGTCACGTGAGGCAGAGAATCCCTAGGCTGAGCTGGTTTTCTGACTTGGCATATTGCATTCCCAGAAGAAACGTGGGAATATGTCCTCAGCCCCCCTTCCCACTCAGGCGTGCACCATGGCCACACTAACGGAGACTGTATCAAAAGAAAAGAAGATGAAGGAGACTCCAACTTAAACAGCTCACCCCCTGTAAGTCCTGCTTGGCTTGTCCCCTTTCCAACCACGGAAGTTGTGGCCCCTGAAAGAGAACAAAAGGGAAGGACTAGAGTCTGGGGTGTGGGAAATTCATGCTCTGTTTCATAATATATTATCTAACATGCCAAAATCTAGTTTCTGCATGTGTTTTCTCACGTTACCTGTGTTGTAAGACCCAGGTTCCGGAGTTTTTCCAGGGACTATGCCCGTAGTGCCTACAACAAGAAAGAGGGGGTCGTCACTAATTCAATTGCCTATTCACAACTTGATTTAAATAGGAACCTAAAGTCTCCATATAACACCAAACTATCTCTTTATGTTCCAAGATTTCATCCATACATGCCCCATGTAAAAAGTTATTATAACTATTTTTTTAAAGATTTTATTTATTTATTTTCAGAGAGAGGAGAAGGGAGGGAGAAAGAGCAATGTATGGTTGCCTCTCACATGGCCCTCACTGGGGACCTGGCCCGCAACCCAGGCATGTGCCCTGACTGGGAATCGAACCGGGACCCTCTGGTTCCCAGCCTGCACTCAATCCACTGAGCTACACCAGCCGGGGCAATTATTATTATAACTATTTTTGAGTTTTAACTATCGTGTCTCTTACTTTGGAGGCGAGAGAAGCATTTTCTCTCCACATTACTATTTTTGTGTCATTAGCTTTTCCTTCATGGTGGCCTAGTAAAGGTTCTAGTAAGTTCAGTCATGAAAGAGTGCACTGCAGGACCTGGTACGCGTTGTTGGTGCTGTTTTCCTGACTTTATTATGAAGGACGGGTAGTAATTTAGAACACTCACCTGTGACTATTCCAACGCTGTTTGTTTTGCTTTCTCCAAGGAGAGATGTGGCCTCTGAGGGAGAGAATGAGGAAAGAGGTGATGGGAGAATATTTCAGGATCGTGGAAAAGATATGGTGGTACCCCTGCAATGGATAGTCCCAGAGGAGACATCTAGTCTCAGAGAGGATGGGGAAGAGTCTCTTCAACTTGCCGCCTCACCTGTCTTGGAACTTTCTGGGGCGACAGTTGCACCAGGGGCTATACCCGTGGTGCCTGAAACACAAAAGGGACTGTGGTCATCCCCGCATCATGTTTCTTTTTTGAAACCATGCGCCTACAAAGAACCTAAGTATATTTTCATTTATCTCACTGACTCATTGCCCACCTCTCCTTTGATATGAGCCCCCTGTTTTTCCTCATTAACCATTTTATTACCAACATTTTTTAGGGTCTGTGTTCTTTCTCTACCTATGACAAATCTGGGCATCATCCACTTTTGGGAAACTGTTGGGTTTCTTCCACACTCACCTGTTTTCTTCCCAGTGGCTTCACTTTCTGA
This sequence comes from Micronycteris hirsuta, assembly GCA_004026765.1. Taxonomy (NCBI): domain Eukaryota; kingdom Metazoa; phylum Chordata; class Mammalia; order Chiroptera; family Phyllostomidae; genus Micronycteris; species Micronycteris hirsuta. Next base: position 4,140 of record PVJI01034124.1, on the reverse strand, counting down.
CGCGACAGTGGTACCTGCTGGGGGTAGGAAGCACAAGGAACATCTAAGCACTCTGAAAACTTCAGGCTATCTGAAAATATTTCACTCTTTCTTGCTTTGTTGTAAAATGCCTGTATCTGTACAGGGCAGACATGTTTCCAGGGTCTATGTCGCTCTACTGCCTTTTCCAGGAAAAGAAAGTATCCTCACTTTCCTCCACTAATCTTATACTACTTGAAATTTCACAGGAGAAATTACTTAGAACTATTGGCACAATCACACTATGTTGAAGGGTAACAGCTCTAATTCCAAACTCTGTTATTAATTAGCTTCGCGGGACAAGATTTCAAAACTCAAAAAGAATTAGTTCGCCCGAAATGCAGTATCAGGAAAGGACAGGCGGACTGCTGTCCAGAAACATTTCCTCAGTTGTGGCTCTCCTCTGCGCAGCATAATTAGTGGTTAACAGAAGGTACACGCTGCTTGGAATGCACCTGCAGTGGAAGTTGTGGCTTCTGAGGGAGAAAACTGGAGAAGAGAAAGTTTTGGGTGTTTGGGAAGATAGGAAGAGGTATTTTGTATTATGTTTATCTCAGGAAGTCTTCAAAAGCTGCCTTTCCATCAATGTCCATAGTGATAGTTTTCTTATCATTTCAACTCAACCTGCGTTGTAAACACCTGTTTTATAGATATCCCAGCTCTCTTGTTTAGGCCCTGAGTGACACACTAGGTGATGCATGTTGAATGGTCCCCATTCAACAGAGGATGAATCTAATGGAGCAGGTGGACTATTATTGAAACGTAAGGACCAGAAGAGGTTTTGTATCAGTGGACAAAATAAGACAAAAATACCTGCTTTCATGGAACTTATATTTGAATGTAAATGCTAAAAGAATGCCGAAAACAATTAAGAAATAGTGAAATGTCTATAGAATAAACTTCATTTTTTGCTTATCTTTTAAAACTGTTCCATATTTAAAAAGATATCAGGATGCAATAAAAGCTAATAATATTTGTGAAAATTATAGGTGACAATACTAATATTCTAAGAAATAGGGTACTTTGTTTTTTAATGAAGGGTATAGTTCTAGAGTTACTATTATTTATTTGATTAATTGTGCATGTTTGTAAACAACCAGTGTAAAGTTTAAATGTTAAGTAAGGAATTCAATACACCTTTGTTATGATTTCAGAAGGCATTAGAATAGAAGAAGAAAAAGCCCTAAGCTACCAAAATCTAATTTGATGTCATGTTTCATTAAGTTTATAAATGATAACTTTGTTATCATAAATCTATTCTAGTTACTGTAACACAATTTCTTAACTGTACATTTATAATCGTATATTTACTTACCTGTTCCTTTAGGCTCTACTGAAGGAACTAAAAATTAAAAAGAAATATATATATATATATATATAATCTTGTCTCATAAAGATTAATTTGTATTAAATTATAATTGGGAAGAACATCACAGTCCATAGTTATTTTTTTCACATCACAAATTGAAAAGATAAAAATATTATTTCAAATTGCATTGTGCAGAAATATATTTTTGTCATTTTTATTCTAACTTACCTTCAATGAGTACTGGTGGAATACTGATATTTGACCCTAAAAGAGGAAAGATTAAATTCATGTTTCAATTAAATAATACACTTCTTGATTTTCATTTTAATAATTTATTTCAGTGCCTCAGCTGCTATTTTATATAAATTTTTTAAATATAAAAACAGAAATGTTATTTCCATAGAAGTTTACCTTGACATTTGAGTCAGGATGAGATATCTTTTGGAAGAGAAACTGTAACGTGTTCTCACAAGGAATCATTGATGAGTTACATGATATCAAACTGAAACAAAAGCCACTGTCTTTTTCCCAAGTACAATATTTACACTCATTAACTCTTGTTTGATTCCATTTAATTAAAGACTAAAATTTGGAAAATGCAGAAAAAAGAAAAAACCAAAAAGGATAAAATACACATTGTACCCCAAAGGCACATATCCTAGACCTGTGCTATTAATTCATAATTATGATATTCCATAAATAATATAAAGTATGTGAATTCACTTATATAATCATTGATTGATTAAAGAATAATTATGAATTTAGTCTGAATCAAATCTTCAAATTAATTATTTTCTAGTGGATAGTTTGTAAAATAAATTTACATAAGTGGCATCTTCAATAGTTAGAATAGATGTGGAAAAACTCTTTACCAGAAAAATTTATAACCAATCTATTCCTTACATCATGGATAATTTAGTCACTAAAGCTTAGGTTCTATTAGATAACCTGCAAACTGAGGAATGATGTCTTCCTCAACTCCTGTGATGCATTACTACTGCGGAAACTTAACAATGTGTTGTAGACTTGAATAAATTAGTACACATATTATTATAAAAAATGCACTAAAAGTATTTGTAAATTTTATGTCAAGTTTTATAATTATAAAAAGAAGGAAGTGATTAATTTTTGATTTCTAAAACAATAGAATTATAGTTTTGTCAACTAAAATGCCCCAAATATTTCTATGTCAAAACAAATGCCACAGTTTAACTTCCATAAAATATTTTAATCCTCTTTTTATTACCTGCTGTTGCAGTTATTACAGGGAGAAATGGGGAAAATTTGTTTGATACATATTAAAATCAAAATTTTATTAGTGGGTCTTATTAGTGGGTCGTTGCATATTTGCCTTGCAGGAGGACACTGTGGTGAAGAACACAGCTCTGGAGTCGCTAACAACGGGCAAAAGTACGGGCCCCACTATTGGATTGGCTGTAGAACCTGGACCAAATTGGGTAAGGGCTGTTTTAAGTTCCTGATGAGTGAAATGAGATAACAATACTTATTCAAGTAGTTCAATGAAATAATATATTTAAAGGCACTGTAATTAATAACTGGTGTTTTGATTAATCATTTGACCATTTTTATCTAGGCCGAGAGCATGAAAACGAGCTGAAAATACATCTAACATCCCTGTTTACTTAGCAGTACTGAAACTTTCTGGGGCAATGGTTGAGCCAGGAGTGTTTCTTATGGAACCTGAGGTTAAAAGTAGAAAGTCACAAGCAGACTGGACTTCCGGCAAGATGGAGGCATAGGTGGACACGCCGTGCCTCCACACACAACCAAACGAGGGAAAAACAGCAATTTAATTAAACAAAAACAGCCAGATCTGACAGAAAATCGAACTGAGAGGAAGTCCGACAACCAAGGAGTTAAAGAAGACACTTGCATCCAGTCTGGTAAGCGGGGCGGAGCAGGGCGCAGAGAGAGCGCGCAGCCACTCCGCAGCGAGCTGGGTGGTGAGCGCAGGGCAAGACCGCGGTGTGTGGACTGGGACTGGCAACGCTGCAGCACGCTGGGACGGGTGAGCCTGACCAAAACGCGGCCAGCGCCCAGCCCACCCGGGCCCAGTGGGGCCGAGACTGGAGGACCGGGTAGGTCCTAATTCGCGCGCAGACAAACCGGGAGAAAAAGCAGGGCACAGCCCATCAAAGCGGGGAAATAAAACCTCAAACCACCGATTGAAAACACCTGTGGGGGTTGAGGCAGTAGGAGGAACGCCCAGCCGCACAGGAGACTTCGTTGGGGAGACCCACAGGGGCTTGGAACTGTGCGGGCCCATCCACTCACCCCTGAGTGACCCCGGAGCCAGCGCAGAGGGGCTCAACTTGCTTGTGGGAAGCAGAGTGGGTGCGGAGAGCGGAGCAAGCGTCAATGTTCTCGCAGGTCCCGCCCCCACAGGCTGCATCACAGCACGACAACGAGGGTTACCCCGCCCCCACAGACAGCATCACAAAATAGCAACGTGAGTTGACCTGCCCTGGTGAACACCTAAGGCTCCACCCCTTAAAGTAACAGGCGCACAGAGGGGGAAAAATGGCCCAGATGAAAGAACACATCAAAGCTCCAGAACTAACCGACCAAGAGAGAGCCAACCTATCAGATGCACAGTTTAAAACACTGGTAACCAGGATGCTCACAGAATTTGACGAAAAATTATCACAATTACTTGAACAAATGAGGGGAGATCTGCAGGGAATCAATAGGGATAAGAAGGAAACTGGGACTCAAATGAACAGAGTGGACCAGCAGAAAGAAAAAAACATCCAAACAGAAAAGAATGAAGAAATGTGGCAGTGATTTCCACA
>PVJI01034123.1:0-10709 GCA_004026765.1 Micronycteris hirsuta | reverse complement strand
GGAGCTGAGGGGGTGGGCGGGCCACGTTTCCGAGGCTCCTTCCAACGCTAGGGTTCTGTGTCCATCTATCCGTGGGTGACGGCTCTGATTATTTCTCGTGTCCTCTCTTGCCTGCAGGTAAACCTCATGACGACAAAGAAACGGTGCTTTGACTCTAGCCTCCCAGGGAGGCGGTCAAGCTTCCCCCAAAGCATGATGGAAAGATCGGCACGTTTGCTTGTTTTCCCCAAGGATGCGTACATAGGAAAGGTTGTTTATTGGTCAGTCACCTTCGTGACAACATTAGAGATTTTTAAGGCAGGGATAACAATCCCCCGAGACCGTATCATTCTGCCAGCCTGAGTGACCCAGCTTCTGCTCCCACTCCCTGTCCTGAGTGGTCGCTGGGTTGCACTCTCGTTGGACCCACATCCAACCTTACCCACTCAGGATTCCACCCAGCGTGGCGACTGGACCCCGTCAAACGATGGAAGTAACAATGCAAACCAAAACCGATGAGAAAAAGAAACCAGACCTAGGTGATGTGCTCCCTTTCCAATGTTAAAGATCAGCTTACTTTCCTTTATGGAATTGTCCCGTGTTCTGGGACACCAGACTGAGCCCTGTGTCGACTCGGTGTGGTTAACAGCGAGAGGCTTTGGGCTTGGCGCTGAGCTGTGTTGTTTGAAGAGTGTCCTGCATGTCACGTGAACAGTTCTGTTTGTTGGAATTTGAGCGCCGCCTACACAAAGCCAGAGTGCTGTTTGTTCCGTGGTCCTCGTTGCTCATCTCTGATCCAGCTTGCCACCCCCAAAGTCGGAAGCTGATGGCATGAACTCTTTGGCTGACACTTCTCTCATCAGCCCCTTGGGGGTGTTCCTTGGCATATTAGGGTTTTCCAGAGAAACGGAATGAACAGCATGTGTGTATTTGGGGAGAGAGATTTATTTCAAGGAACTGGCTGGCAAGTCCAAAATCTTCAGGGTGGGCCCTCGGGCTGCAGAATTCTTCCTGCTCTCAGAGGTCAGTCCCTGTCCTTTTCCGGCCTTTGACCAGTTGGATAAAGCCCACCACGTTACGGAGGGCAGTCTGATGTACTCAGATGACTTACATGTTAATCTCACCTAAAAACACTCTCCTGAAACATCCGGAATAACGTTTGACCAAACACCTAGGCACTGTGTCCCACCCACATTGACACGTAAAATTAACCCTCGCATTGGGTTCTGTCTGCCCGGGTGCTCAGCACAGTCCCTGATCGTGACCCCGGCACTGACTCCCTGCAGTTTAAGTTGCTATTGCGTAACTTTCCATCTCCTGGGGTCTAACGGCTGTGAGGTAGTACCTCATTTTTAATACAATCTGCATTTCTCTGATTATTTGTGAGTTTGAGAGTCTCTTCATAGATTTATTGGCCATCCTGGTTTGACTTCTATTTCTCCCCCCGGCCACCACTGTTTTATTGAATGCATTGGGGTGACACTGGTTAAGAAAATTATAGTTTCAGGTGCACAATTCTACAACACCACATCTGTACACTGTATTGTGTGTTCACCGCTCCAATCAAGTCTCCCTTTATCACCGTTTATGTCCCTCATACCCTCCCCCACCTCCTCACACTGCCCCTCCCCCCAGTAATCACCACACCGTTGTCTGTGTCCTTGAGTTTTTTTCTCTTCTTTTTCTTTTTTGCTCAATCACCCAACCCCCTCACCTTGTGAATTTCTTTTTCATATTTTTGCCATTTTTCTATTTTTTTCTTGCTGATATGCAAGAGTTTCATAGATATTCTATGTTTTAATCTTCTGTTCTTTTTATGCAAAATACCTTCTTCCAGCATATCTCCTGTCTGTTGCCTTCGTCTCGGGTGTCTTGTTTTAAAGGAAAAGATTTACCTATAATGTCATTACATCCTTTTTTTTTTTTTATGTGCAGTTTGTACGTTCTGTGCCCCACTCTAATCAGCGAGCTTATGCTGTATAACAAAACCCTCCGCAGCACATCGGCTTAGGCCACCCGTGATGAATTGGTTCGAGAGTTAGCGAGCAGTTCTGCTTCCTGGGGCCAGTAGGTGGAGGGTGGCCTCACATCATGGGGAGCTCAGCTGGAGAGGCTGGGTCTGTCACTCCACATGCCCCCCATCCTCCAGGAGGCCGGCCTGGGCTTCGTCACTCGGCCAGCAGCAGGGGAGGGCAAGCCCCAGTGTGCATGCGCTTTTCCACCCTCTGCTTCTGCGTGCTGCCAACATCCAGGTACCAAAGCAAGTCACAGATTCAGGGAGTGGGAAGAAAGATTCCATCTACCTCCTGATGGGAGATGGGAGGAGCTGCAAAGCGTGCGTCTGTCTGTTTTAATATGCTGCTTTTTAAAGCAGGTTTAGGTTCAGAGCAAATTTGAGCGAAGGTACAGATATTTCCCATATATTCCCTGCCTTCAGCCTGAAGACACTGCCCCACTATCCCCTTCCTCTGCCATAGCCGCACATTTGTTACAGCCGATGAACTTCCACTGACACAGCCTGTCACCCGAGTCCATAGTTTACTTTAGAGTTTGTTCTCTGCGATGTACGCTCAGTGGGTTTGGACCAACGTACCGTGACACGTACCCATCACTGTAGTTTCATACAGAGCAATGTCACTGCCCTAAATGTCCTCTGGGCTCCGCATGTTTATTTTCCCAACCTTCCCTGTTACTACCGGCTTGTAAAGGTATTCTCCTAGATTTCCTTTGAGTAGGTTTATAGTCTTAAAACTATTTGGCATTTCTTTAATATATTTAAGTTATTTAAATTTTAGTACATCTCATATATAATTATATTTGTTATTATATATTAATATGATTGTTATTACATAATTATTAAAAATAGATCTATTAAAGAATGAACCACATTTCCTAAGATTAATTATGACATAATCTTTATTTTTTCCTCTACTCTATGATGCCAGCTTTATTATATACCAATTCCCTATACATATATGGGTCTGTTTCCAAACTTTCTATTCTATCTAAAATTATTTTTTTAAATCCTCACTTGAGGATATGTTTATTAATTTTTTTTTAAGAGAGAGCTAGGGAGAGAGAAAGAGAGAGAGAGAGAAAAGAACATCAATGTGAGAGATAAACATTGATCAATTGCCTCTGTACACAACCTGACCAGGGATTTGAACCCACAAACTTTTGGTGTACAGGTCAACGCTCCAGCCAACTGAGCCACCTGGCCAGCGTTTTCTTCTGTCTATTTCCTATGTTCATGTTTGTAATATGGGCTTCTGTATAGTAGGTCTAGTCCTTCTTTACTTTTCTTTCTCAGAGTTCTCTTGGCTATTTGTGAAGTTTTACACTTCTTCCTAAATTTTACAATTGTTTTGTCTAATGAAAAAGTCACCTTGAATTCCTAAGTTCCAGGGCTCTGAGGAACAACGCGGTGACTAGAGTTAACAGTGCTGCCTTGTATCCTCAAAAGTTGCTGTGGGGGTAGAACTTTAATATTCTAACCATAACAACAGTAAAATGGTGGTTCTGTGAGGTGAAGGATATATTAACTGACCTTATTCTGGGAATCATGTCACCATAAATACATATGTGGATCAAATCGGCACATTGTCCCTTAAGCTTACATAATGCAATGCGTCACATCTCAATAAAGCTGGAAAAATCATCTTTAATCATCTTTGATTAAAATTACACATTGATTTGGAGATTAATTTAGAGGAAATTAACATTTTTCTATGCTAAGTTGAGCCATTCATAAATGTGGAACACGTCTCTCTGTTTATTTAGGTGGGCTTTTAGGTCATTAGAATTTTTATTTTTCCCCGTAACTCCAGGAGAATTTTTTGGTTAGGTTAATTCATACACACTTGACAACTTTTGACACTTTTTCAACAAAATCCAACAATGCTGTCTTCTTCCCCTGCATTTTACCACACTTCAAATGCTATAGGTGTGGCCTAATGGAATCGTTGAAATGCTGTAGTGAAGCTCTGAACCTGAGGGTTATAACAATATTAATATTTGAGGTGATATCATTCATCACACCTTTTAAAATGCACCAAATGATCAGTTCCAAAAAGAAATCAGCTTGTTGAAGGATTCACCCAAGAGGTTTTAATAGACTTTCTCTCCTAGTAATGCAGGCGGCCAGTTCTCAGCACAACTGACAAAGGCGTAAGGTCATGAACTACTCTCTCTCTGAAATCTCCTTTATTTCAACAGCTCCCAAGCGCTGGAGAGAATTAATTGCTCAACTGTAAAATCTGGGTCTCGGAGAAGTTTCAAAGCCAGCCAGATGGGAGAGAGTTTTATGGCCCACGTGGTCTTATACCCTAGCAACGAGAAACCAGAGGCCGGGGGAAAAAGCTTACATTTCCACTGTCAGCACAATGTCTGTAATTTCCCTTTTTCTGGGGGATAAAAACAGAGAGATAAAGGACAAAACTTATATACCTGGATTTTTATAATGCTGGGTGCTAGGGAGTGTCTTACGCGCTCAGAAAAAGATTATAACGGCTTGTCGTTTTTGCGTAGAAAAAAGGGACTATAATGAACCTTCGGAGAAATGTGTTTCGCTTGGGAGCACTTTGTCTTATGGATGTGTAAATGTATTTAGCGGAACGATGATCTGGTCTAAGGAGAAAATGCCGTATGCATGTTTGAAAGATTTTCCCCCTTAGTTTCGCATTTTTTGTGTCGATTGTTTTTCATTACTTCTTTAATCCTTTTTTGCATTCGTTTTTAACCATCTGGATCCGGTGCAAGTCCTCTGTCAAGGAGGAGGCTGATACAGCACACCACTTGGTCAGTTCCAAGTGCCGACATTCCATGTGGTTGGACCCCAGGCAAGAGCCACTTCTCTGAGCCTCCTTTTACCCATCGGACACAGGAGGGGTTCAGGGGGCTCCACGGGTCCTTTCAAACTCCAAGACTTTGGATACCTTCTTAGGCTCTTGGCCTTTGGAGATAATGTTTGATGTTTCTATAAATAAAAGTGGAAACCAGCTACTTCTTTAAAATGGGTGAGAAGCTCGGGGATGCAGGCATCGCCACGTGTCTGAAGTCTCCCCGGGAGAGGGGCAGAGCCTTCCAGGACGGCAACGGCGAGGGGTGAAGTGTTGATTTCATGCATCTTTCCAAGGGCCGTGTTTCTTCGTGCAACATCTGGAGTTGCCAGGAAAATTGGCGTGCATGAGAATTTTGGTTTGTCAACAAGATGAAAGGTGCACAGATAAAGTAAGTTATCTGCCTTTTGTTCTGACCAAAAGGGGGTTTTATAAGAAATTATGCTGAACATCTAAGGAATTACTCTGGATGAGTGAGCTCAGGCTGACACTAAGATGCTCCGATGCCCTTCTTGGTGATGATGCTGAAATAGCAACAGCTTTAGTTTGCTGAGGCAACAACAGCTGCCGGGGGGGAGAGAGAGACAGAGAGAGAGAGAGAGAGAGAGAGACCGAGAGAGACTAGGAAATCAAAGCCATTCCAAAGGTATAAGGTAGCAATTAAGAGGCTGTCTTCTTGAAAGGCCGATTTAAGCAATCTATCAACCAATATCTATTGATTGCCTGTTGATGTCAGGTGAAGACATCACATCGTGCCCTGGCCAGTGTGGCTTAGTTGTTGGAGTGTCACCCCATAACCAAAAGGTTGCAGGTTCAATCCCCAGTCCGGGTGCATACAGGAGGCAACCAATAGATGCTTCTCTCTCACATTGATGTTTCTTTCCCTTCCTTTCTCTCTAAAAGCAATGAAAAAATGTCCTGGGGTGAGGATTAAAAAAAAAATAACATCTTCGTTTTCTGCCTCCTAAGAGGTTTGACTTAACTCACGACTACCATCTTTCCGCCAGGCCACCGAAGCCCAGCACCTCAATGAGCTTCCTCAGGTTGAACCACACCACTTAGAACTAGGGGCAGTGCCTAGCCCATATGTCTTGGCATCATGGGATCTTTGAGTTTTTAATTCCTTTCAGTCCTCAGGCCCCCACATCGGAATCCACCCACTTGGCTTGACTTTTCAGTTGCCTGGGTCCTGGCTTATTTCTGGCTAGCTTTTTCTCATTCTTAAACCCACCTCAGTCGCTGTTGTGTTGACCTTTGCAACTTCATGCCATCATGAGCCTCTAGTTCTGCTGAACTATGCAGCCCGAGACCTTTTCTCCATCCTTCCAGGATGACGTGGGACTCAGGTGGTCCCAGCTTCCACTTCTGTGTCCCAACCGCCCAGCAGAGTCTCATCTGGCAACCGGAGTCACCCTGTAGCCTGCCCTCTCCTGGAGCCTGACTTTTCCTTGGACCCGCAAACATGCCTACTCACAGCCAATATGGTTTAGGTCTCTTCTTCTCTCCCTCACTCTGTCAGACCGCCCATCACTGGACATGCCCACCGTAGTGTCCAGGGCTGGCTTGCCAGACTTTGAGCTGAGCAGACCCGAGCAGAGCTCCTTGCTGTAGGAAGCCCGCTCCTTCAGAGCTCCTGCTGAGGACTCAGATTGAGACTTTTCTGGCGTGAGAGCTGTGGAGATAAAGTCATTAGAGATAAAAGGTTCCAGATGGAGAGGAACTGCCTCCCTCCAGAAGTGAGCCATTGTCTCTGAAAGATGAGGCATGACGACGAGAACAAACATCCGTTCTTTGATGCCTCGCCAGCAAGAGGAGGCCGTTCCCAAAAGCCAGCATTTGGGCCGCCTTGGGGGTCACAAAGCTCAGCTCTGGTAGGTTATCGAGGCAGGCACAGTTCAACATTAACGTCATCTTCCTCGCCCCATTATCCTTTCTCCTCGTGTGGGTGACATTGTTACACAGACGGTTGCCAGATCTGAAAACCTCCTCCTCGCCCTGTGAGAATGCTGCTGAGTGTGTCTGTAAAAGCGTCACCTCCTTTCTGTCACCTAGTTCGGGCCCTCCTTACCTCCTTATCTCTCACCTAGATCCAGCGGGAAACTCTTCCCCCTAAAATTTCCACCCCACTTTTGCCGTGCCCCGTGCTGCTCTAACGGAATGGCTCCCCTGCGCCATTCAAAGGAAGTGCGTGCTTCCTCATGCAGCAGTCACAGTTCTCCACAGATGGCCCTCTCCCACCCTTCATCACCGTGCACCCCGTGAAATATGGTGGAGAAAGGCCAGACGTTATCCTTGACCTGATCCAGTGCAGTAACTCTCAGTTTCCGCCCTGGCACAGTAAATGACCCTGCATTTCCCTCTCTGGCCTGAACTCATGCCATGCTTTAGCTTGGAGTGCACCCCCCACCCCCTGCCCTGCACTCCCATCTCTGCTCAGGTTGATCTCCAATATCCCTGCCATCCCACAGAGCACAACGATGCTCCTCTTCTTGGTGCTGTTATGGCATGTGGCATCTTTGATGGTGTGCCGGGGGGAGTTGCGTGTTTCTGTTTCTTTCCTACCCGCCTGTAAGCTTTTGGGTCTAGAGAAATGAATGCTCCTCTTCATGGTCATCACCGTCATCGGCCATTGTAGGTACTCAAAGAATGTTTGTTAAAATGAATCTCTCTGGATATGTACCTCATTCCAGAGCTTGATACATACACACAAGCACACTGGCATAGGCACATCTGTACACATTCATGTTCAGGCACACGTGGGCACATATGTGTGCACACATGTGCATATGCACACACACCTACATCTGCACATTTATTCATGGTTGCACATTCACGTGCTCACATGCAAACTCACAATGTGCACAGGCTTACACCACAGGCAAAACCACACACATGTTCATACACTCACACACAAGCAAACTCACACATGTATGCACATGAGGGAATGCACATGCACACTCACACTTTGTCATACCTGTGAAGAGGAGTTTTGTCCAGAGCATCTGGAAGAGTGTGCAATGCAGAGGGACCAGGGTGTGAGGCCCAGAGAGAAGCTGAGGCATTGGAGTTGTATCTTGGAGCATGCTTATTCTCCACAGCTGGTGGTTCTTTCAGGAGGAGGGGGCTCTATTTCTGTAACACCTGGCCTGACTCCCTCTGCTCGGAGGAGACAGAATGATTTTGCTGATAGGACATTTGTAGAGGACACACCGATGTGATCGCTCAGCCCTCCCCTCATTTCCTCTGTGGGAGCTACCAGAGGGCGTGAGTTGAGGGGCAGGCAGCGGAAGGGCCGGGCCAAGGAGCGGGGCTGCCATGGGCTCGCCAGGTTGCTGTGACTGGAGTTCAGTATCAGAGTTTGTTTGCTCATAGACACAAGCTACATCTTTAACGTCAGCTTAAGAAAGGCAAGGTAGCCTCCTCCTTCATTGCTTTGCTTCTCATTGGCTCTTATCAGGCAGGGAAGAAGACTGTTATCTTCTGGGACCCCTCAAAGACCCTAACAGATGATGGAGACCAGGGCAGAACTTGAATAATTCACCACCTCTCTGCTCTGACCATGTGCCTTCAAATTCCCGTAAGGAAATGAGGCTGAGAAAATGCCTCTTGTTATCAACTGGTGTGCCTACGTCCTGCTTGTGATGCAGAAGACTCCACTGCAGGTATCTGGCTGCTCCTGTGATTTATGATGCATATGTGAGGATTCTCAGCTCTCCCTGGGCTTAGTATGTCCTTGAACAAAAGGACTCATTCATATTTAGCTTCATTTGTTTACACCTGGCTTTGCTGGCAAAGGCTCTCCTGCTCTGTTGGGCCATCTCCCTGGGAAGTTGGTCTCAAGCCCCCGGGATGTTCATTTTCCTCCCAGAGGATGACGTCACCGTGTTGGCTGAGCCCCGTGGGCATCCGCAGGAGCTGTGCTTTCTGCACTGCAGTAAGATATTTCTGTAGATATGCAAAACAGCCCTGCTTGGCCCCACCTGAGTATGAAATTCTGCAGTCATATGAGCCCTGGCTTGATCCCACTGTTAGGTGACATTCAGGCTGATTTTGCTTCTGTCTCCTTTGAAGTGAGACCAATTTGGAGAAGATTCTGAGATGAGGGCTAAAGTTCTGTTTCCACTCAGGGCCAGTGAGGAAAGGGTAAAGGAGAAGGCTGAGGAGCCGGTTAATAACTGTGGTGTCCAGCACCTTGGGAGTAATTTTACAGACTGGGTGGCCAGCTAATGTCCACCTCCAGTAAGGAACAGAGAGGTCATAGCCTTAGGCACAGTAGACACACTGAGTCTTGGAATGGATGACACAGGCTGGACCATTCAGACAGACTTGAGTTGCCCCGGGTGGTTGGCGTTAAATACGTCTCAGAAAGACAGAATAAACCCATCACACTAAAAACACTTCACCAATGCTACTCTCACCACAAGATGGCTTAGTTGCTTATTTGGTCGGTTGGTTTTGGTCTGGGGGACCCAGCCATCACTGCAGGCTGCCGTCTCCCCAGAATCCCCTCCGATATAAGCCGTACTGCGGAGCGCGTTGATAGGAACGGTGCAACTGCCTGTGTCTCCGGGCTAAGAGCGCTCCCCATCTCAGAGGGAGGCCTGCGACTACCAGCTTTGGAGGAGGACTGTAGAGTATATATTTATTTTTAAAATTATCCCGAAGTAAAACAAATGTTTCTAGAATTATGTGCCATTTTTGCGATTTTGAAACTGGAATGAGAATCTGAAAATGTAAAGGGTGGTAGAGGTCACGTGACGTCGTCCTGGTAGACGCTGAGGTCCCTTCGGTACCGCCGCGAGGAGTCGCTGTGACTCCCCCATCCCCCCACCCAGGGAGGCAACGCCCCTGCTGCTCGCAGCAGCTCAGCGTTTCCAAAAATGTGAATGTGCCCCTGCTGGTGTTCGGGGCGTTTCAGTGACACGAGATGACCTTTTCTTCCTTTTTTTCTTTTTTACTGTAATACTTCCGTATGTGTTTTCTTATACATTAGATAAAAATAGCCCAAAGGCAGGCTTTTTTTTTTTTTTTTTCAAAAGCGAGGAGAGGCTGAGGATAACATAACAAAGGAACACCGCTCATCATGCGTTTGGTATTTGCACACAAGAGGGGGAAATTGAAAGGCGGGGGTGGCGGGGCCAGGTTGCGATGGGGGAGTCGTCAGATCAGATAGAAACAAGGAGTCTGTCAGCGGGACCCGGAAAGCAGTAATGAGTAGAATCAAAGGCATGTTGGAAATAGCAAGAACACGAGCTATGGAGAAAGGAAGACGGAAAGCTGAGGTCAAGTTGCTAAACTCTCTGACCTCGGTGCAGCGACAATGTCGTTATTGCTGGGATACTGGTGATCTCTGGGTCATGGTAGCATCGCAATTAATGAGATTTTCTCTGGTGGTTGTCATGTTTTTGGCAACAGCTAAATAAGATTTCTTTTTTTTAATATCAAACTTATTTCTGAAAACTAGAAAAGCTGGACTGAATATAAAAACATCTTTTTAAGGCACTGGAGAGCTACCAAGGTACTGAGAATTAGCAATACCAATTGCAGGGTATTTTCTCCGAACACAGTGAGTTGAAGCTAAAAATAAATTTTAAATTAAGGAGAAAATCCTCATATATTTCAAAGTTAAGCAACATACTTATAATAGCCATAGGTCAGAGAAGAAATCACAATGAAATTAGAAAATATTTTGAGCCATGATTAAATTTCTACACCTTAAAACTTAGAAGATACAGCTAAAGCCATGCTTAGAAGGACATTTATAGCTTTAATATGTATATATTAGAAAAAATTTTAAAGCTGAAAGACCAATGATCTAGGAATCTATCTAAAGAATTTAAAAAACAAGAGGAAAATCAAATGTAACAATGAAAAGAAGGAAATAAAGAAAAC
>PVJI01034122.1:0-10708 GCA_004026765.1 Micronycteris hirsuta | reverse complement strand
TCTCTGCTAGGTCATCGAGCTTCTTGAGTTTCCTGATAATCAGTGCTCTGAACTCGATATCTGATAGTTGGCTTGCCTCTGTTTCGTCTATCATTCTTTCTGGGGTTTCTTCCTTTCCTTTCATTTGGGGGTTGTTTCTTTGTCTTCCCATTGTTTTTGAGACTCTTCTTGCTAGCCTCTGTTTCTTAAATTAATCTGTTGAGTTCTCTGGAGTATCAAAGTTAATTTTGTTTCGCTGTCTCTATTTTTTGGACTGACCCCTGTCTGGGGCTGACTCTGTTCCTCTCACAGCTCCAGGTTTTAATGTCTCACCGTGTGAATGTTCAAATTCCCCCGTAATCTTGGGCATCAACCATCACATGTGTTGGAATACCGCTGCGTCTTCGCCCCGTTCCTCAGAAAATCAACCAGTGGGCAGGAGGACGCAAACTCTGCTCCTCCTAACTCGCCGCCATCTTCCCTCAGACTCTAATTATTAACATTACCATTGACTTCATGTCTTTTTTTTAATTATTGGTTCCAGTTCTTCATTTAAAGTTATGATTGGTCCTTAGAGCTAGCTGGTTATGGGATTTTTCACCTAAAACATAAGTTGTAGACAAAACTCTGAGACTTAGACCAGACTAAATTTTAACCACTGTACAGGAAATAAAGAGGTTTATGGTATTGTTACAACCAGCTGTTCCCTGAACTATCTGATTTGATTCACACATCTGATATTTATTGTGAACCAATTACATGTCAAGTGCTATTTATCTACAAACAAAAATTCATGTCTTCATGGAGTTTACATTTTAGTGGGAGAAGACTGACATTAAATAAACAAATAGAGTAAATATATTGACTATTAGAGAGAATGGTTGTTGCTAAGTAGAAAAATAAAATCAGGAAGTAAAAGTAGGGAGGGATGGGGGTTTGTGTTTGCAGCTTTAGTTTGGATGGTCAGAGATGAGTCAGTGAGGGTCACCGTTGGACAGAGACCTAACGGAGGTGACCGATGAAAGAGCAGCCATGCTGAGGGCCTCAGGGAGAGTGTCTCAGCCACAGGGAAGAGCAAGGGAACAGGCCGCGGGTGGGGCAGGTGTGTGTCAGATGTGTCTGAGGAACAACCAGGAGGTCAGTGTGGGGTGACTGAGGGTGAGAGTAGCCAAAGATGAGGTCGACAGGTAATGGGAAGCAGGTTGCACAGGATCAGGGGTGTCCAACCTTTTGGCGTCTCTGTGCCACCCTGGAAGAAGAGTTGTCTTGGGCCACACATTAAAAATACATTGTGAGACATAATCACAAAAATATCTCATAGTGTTTTAAGGAAATGTATGACTTTGTGTTGGGCCGCATTCACAGCCATCCTGGCTTGCGTGCACCCATGGGCAGGTCCTGGTGAGAGCAGTAACCACTGGAAGGTGGGAGCACAGGAGTAACGTGGTCTGACTCGCCTTTCACAGGGCTCGCCTTGTCTGCTCTTTTGAAAGTATGCTTTCAGGGGCCAAGGATGGAAGTGGGGAGATCCGTTGGGAGGAACTGATAATCTTGGCAAGAGGGGAGGGGGACCAGGGAGCGATGGAGACAAGAAATCACATTCGGAATGTCTGAAAGGTAGAGCGGAGGTTTGCTGAGGGATGGGGCACGAGAGAGAGGGCCAAGGGCAGCTGTGGAGGCTTTTGGCCTGAAGGCTGACGGGATAGAGTGTCTGTATAGCAGATTAGGAAACCTCGTGTGACATGCCTTGGTTGCTTTCAGTGAAAGATGAGATACTTAAGTTTCATTGGCTTCTGGTGGCCTTGAGTCACTTTTTAGTTGCCAAGGATTACAAATGTCAAAGAATTTACTTTCACTCACCTGTCACTCCCCCGGATTCTTTTCTTTTTATTCCTAATTTAAAATCCCTCTCTCTCCTATTTAAAGAATCTATTATTTTCTGAGACTTTCATCCGTTGCTGTAGTGGATTATTTTGTATTTAATTGAATAATTGGCTGCAATTACAAATCTATCAAGTCAGATGTACATTTATTTGAATGGGGAAATAAACCTTTAATATAACAATATAAATAATACAATGTATTTTATTCTACTCCAGATTTAGTCATTGGGTCTAATAAATAAGTTTTTTATATGGAAAACACATTTTCTCTATAGAAACAATTACAACTTGTTGGAGTAGGAAAAAGAAAATGGGTGATGTGACTTCTAGTCTTGTAAGAATTTAAAGTAAAAGATAAAAAAGGAAAAGAAAGCATACCAGCCACTGAAAAGTTTCACTGTCAGATTGGTTATTTAGTCAACCTGATAGGTGGATGAGGTAACTTTTAATTAAGGATCAAGATTCTCATAATTATAAAGTTGTGGTGATTTTAGGGTTGTAATTATGATCTTTGAGACCCATTTCAGAAGTTTTATGTGTTTATAATATTTTGAAAGTGTTTCTTTAAATACACTTGATTCTGAATTATCCATTCTGATGGAAGTTTGATACTGAATCAATACCTGAATTCCATCGTAAATCTGAAAATTGACTGAAGGGAAGACACAGTCTCTACTGATGTGACAAGAAAGGTAGCTTGTACTAACTGTCCTGTCACTACTTATTCTGGGGACACAAATGAGAAATAAAATTGTGAGAAAGTAGGTAACATTTAGTGTGGGGGAGAATTTGGATAAGGAAAAAAATAAACTGGACTATTTCAGCTGGAGGTAAGTATTTTCTGTATGAATATATAAACTTTGTTATTATTCAGTATGAAAAGAAACATAATTCTTCAATTAAATATAAAAATAAACCAAACTTCTACAGCCTCACTAAGAGCTGCCATTTCTGTCACAGTTTAACATATTCAAATCTTAAACCTCTTTGCACCCTGTCTCCTCTTTTTTAAAAGATTTTATTTATTTATTTTTAGACAGAGAAGAAGAAAGTGAGAGAAACATCAGTGAGTGGTTACCTCTCACGCACTCCCCACTGGGGACCTGACCTGCAACCCAGAGATGTGCCCTGACTGGGCATTGAACTGGCAGCCCTTTGGTTCACAGGCCAGCACTCAATCCACTGAGCCACACTAGCCAGGGTCACCCTGTCCCCTCTTGAAGATACTCACCACTCACCCATCTCCCTTTCCCTTTTCTTCTTCCTCCTACTTCTTCCCCTTCGCGCCCCCCCTCCTTCTCTCCTCTCTGCTTTCACTACCAAACTGCTACCTAATTCAGTTCTCATTCGTTCAAATTGCTGCCCACTTCTTCACTGCTCATTAATTCATTTCATCCTGCTTTCAACCTGGAACTAATCTGTAAAAGTGACCAATAGCTATTAAGTGGCTAAATGTAATATGCCCTTTTCAGACCGTATCCCAAATAACCTCTTGGTAGCACTTGACCGTGTAGTTCGCCATTCCCGAGAGGTAAGCGGGCACGAGGAGACATTATGGACTGTCAGTGACCCAGCCTCTCCCACATGCCGCTGTCTGTCAGCTGTGTCCTTCCCCTCTGTCTTACTTGTTCCAGTGAAAGCCCCCTTCCCTCTCTGAAAGTTCCCCCGAATCCCAGGGGGGAGATTAATTCTTCCCCACTCTCTGCTATCAGTCACGCTCCTTGTTCATACGCCTTGTTGTATGTGTGTCTTTGTTTTGCATTTGGTTATTCATGCCATTGGCCACTTAGCTAGACTCGGAGATTGTTTGGGCAGAGGCTGTCTTTATTCATGTTCATGCTTCGACTCTCAACGTAAAATAGGCCAGTAATGCTTCTTGGATGAATGCATTTATCTGGTTATGGCGTACATTAAGAGTTTAAAATATTTCATTGTCAATATTTGCGTGCGCTCATACCCCTTGTCGAATTTCAAAATAAAACGGAAACTCGGAGATTGGTATGAATCTCTGAATTTACTCTCTAATCCTTGATGCCAGATATTTGGTGCTGGCGAGAGGGTAGAAGACAAGACTGAATTGGGAGAATACAAGGTGGAAAGACAAAGGAAAGCTCTTTCCCTTTCATCCCTTCCTATGTTTCTTTCTGCCTGCTTGCACTTCCCAGTTGCGGGGAGCCCCCGAAACCCAATCTCCAGAGTAAAAGGGCCAACTTGAAGGTGTGTCAGTGCTGTCACTTTTCCGTTCACACAGTAATGAGAAAAGGCACGTCCCAGAGTAGATTCATTTATGAAAATAATTGGAAACAGAAAACAAACTAGAACAACAGCGAAACAACCTAATATCACTTGGGAGAAAATGAAGTGTGTCACTTGTTAGAAAAGTTCTGAAAGTTCTGGGATTTCTTTTAATAAAATAAAATTTTATAATAATAGGTATATAAGAATGCACTAACAAATGTATTAATATAAGAATATAAATAGGTATGTTTGTGAATTTTCTCATTTTATTGAATTTCGTAGGATTACTCTTCGGTGTCCAAAATATTTGGATGATAATTTGCTTTTAGGAACTTACCTCTTTACTTTTACATATATAATTCTTTCATATATGCTAGAATAACCTTAAAGAAAGTGTATAGCACATGGAGCTGCAGTAAATAAATAGGAAGATTTTGAAAGGATATTTGTACTGTCACTAGATTTTGTTCTTAATTGACAGTGCGATTTTTTTAAGCCAGTACTGTACATGGCAATTTTTACTTACATTTATGAAAGAGAGTACATGTTATATCTCTTGTACTCTGAAAATGTGCAGCTCTGGCAGTTACACTGGATGGTTTTGCTGTAGTAATTAAAACACAGATGGAGCTCATTTCTTTCCCAAGAGTTTGATTGGCAGATACTCTGTGATCAACACTTCCCTCAGCTGAACACATCGGCACCATCTGCCTCCCGGCGGCAAGGAGAGGGGGGTGCAGCGGAGTTTCCTCATCATCGCGTGAGTCAGTTTAACTGCAGTATATTCCTTTTGCTGAAGCTATGAAATGATTTATGAAAAATTACATATAACATATAAGGTTTTTCATGATAGTCGGTTTGCAAATTACTGAAATATTCATTAATCAATTTTTCGAAACCTACCACTCCTCTTTGATGAAGATATTTACAGCATAACAAGATCACTACATCTTAAAAAGTTAAAGTTTCTAAATAAATTGAGCGGATGGGGCATTTTGTTTTTAGCGGGTTGTTAGAGATGATTCCAAATCAGGGTCTTGCGTTTTGAACCATCAGTGTGAGCACGAGTTAAAATGCTTGAGTACGCTATCTCCCAAGTCCATCACTAAAACATTGTAGAAGAATATGCCTAATTTAAATTTTTTATATTTATAACTGTTATAAAATGATGATTATGATAGATGGTACTTCTTTATTTAAAGATTAGGATAGGAAATGGATAGAAATTTATGTTCATCCAATTTCAGTGCAGATAAGTGACTATGGGTTGATTACTATGTCAAAAAGTATACATTTAAGACACTGGAAGCACAGAAAAAAATGACATTTTTAAAAAGCAGAGGGAAAAAATAATTATTTCATTGTCCTGGGACTGTATTTTGAAATGTATACTTGTGCAAACATACAATCTAGATTGGCAAAGAATACACATGTATTATACATAATCACATGAATTCTATACTTAATTAAATAATGCAAAACTGATTTGAGTTCCCTCTTTCCTGTCCAAATGGGTAAATAATTAAGATCGCCAAGATGAAAAACATGCTAAGTAGTACTTATGGGGAAACTGAATGAATTAGATTATTGCTCACAGAATGTTAGAGCAAAGAGTAATGGACTCAGATAGAAAAACATTCTGAAAGACCCTGAAATACATTCACTACTTACAGTTCCTGTGGAAACCCAGTTATGGTAAGGGGCAAGGGCGACTTTTCGACTTGGGCAAGAATTTGAAGTTTAAATTTGTAAAGCTAACCACTTAACAGTTGGAGTTAAAAATACACTGAGTTTGGGTGGTGAAGAAAAGAAAGGAAGGAAAATAATTATGACTGTGTAGAAATTATCATCTTCAATTACCAGAAACCTTTAAAGATAAGCATTGAATTAGCCTCTCATTGTGTTTGAATATATAATCACCTCTACTCAAGTATGGAATTTGTCAAGGTAAGGAGTGGGAGTAAGTAGGAAGAAAAGAGTTAATGTTAGTTATTGAAAATGTATTTTAGTTTATGTAGCAAATGTCTATCCTAAGGAGCCTAGTTCTCACAAGGGGAAGGATGTAAATGATTTCAGTGAAACAGACTAGGATAAGTACCATACACAAAATGCTGTGGAAGTTCAGAGAAGGGCGTTCCCTAATATTAAGAGGAGCCCAGATCACGTGACCATATGTACGCTCATTCACGCAGGTTCCCCCACTCAAAGTGCACTGTCTTCTCTCTCAGCCTTTCCGTGCCTCTTTCCTTATGTCAACGTTTCCTACCTAGTTTACATTTGCAAACACCCATCATATATATAGATTATCTCCAGAGAACTTTACCCAGTGTCATTTGGTTAATGACAGCCAATATTTACTGAGTGCCACTGCATGCTAGACACTTTTCTCATTTCATCCTCACAGTGACCCTATGAGCAAACTACTATTGTTAATTACTCTATTTTGCAAATGAGGAAGTGCCTAAAATGACCCGGCTAATCCAGTAGTGAGATTGGGGCTACTCCAGGCAGAATGGATCCAGACTACTGTATTATAGTGCCGTTTAAGCCCACCCAGCTCTCAGAACTACCCTGAGTGTGAAGAGTAAATGTCCCCTCATCCCCACCCCTCTGGATTAAACCCAAGGGAAGGGCCGCGGAGGAGACTGAGGAGACAGCCTCATGATGAGAAGGTAAACTACAAAGAGGCAGGGACGGTCACGAGAGACTGGGCAGGGAGGGGCTGTTTACTCACAGGCGCCCACCTGGCACACCGCCTCCCTGCCACGCTTGCCCACCTTCCTCTGGTCCCTGCGCTGCATCCCTGTCTGTGCCCTGCACCTGTGTCCAGCCTGAAGGCTGACGGGCACCTGAGAGACAATGTGAAGGAAATACTTCTTCATGTTTCATCTTAATTGTTTTTTCGGTTAAAAGGGATTTCAGAGCACCAGGACTACGTATTGAATGGGATATGGAAATATGAATCTCTCACTTAAAACATGATAGAAAGTGCACAGTCCCGAGAGAGCTTGAGTTCCCTTGTCTTAGTCCCAGGTTTCACACTAACCTGCTCTGATTCTTTGTTTCCTTGTGAGTAACATGAGGGATCTGAGCTAAAAGTTCTAGAGTCCCAGCTTGTGGTATAAAGAGCTTACAGTTTATCTGAGCAGACATGAGAAATGTAAATAAAAGTGTATGTAAAAAGTTAAAGACAAGGAAAACTTATATAATGAAAGAAATATGAATAGAGGTTGTCCATGGGGTGTGGGGATTGATTGGAGGAAATTGCCCACTGACGTGGTGTTTACACAGGTGTATAACTTGTTAAAATTCACTGAATTATACATTTAAGATGTGTATTTCATTCAAACACACAACGAAGGAAAATTTTTGAATAATGTCATGATGCATATAAAAGATGTATCCCAAATCAATGTAGAGATTCCAAATAACAAACTCGAAGTGAGGACTGCAGATTCTAGAGAGCTGTGCTACATTGGGCAGGTGGTCTAGGATCGCCCGATAACAGACCCTGCTTTTTGTGTTTATGATAAACCATTATTTTGCTTCTTTTCACTATTTTTGCTTCTTAAAATATTTGTGAGACTATTGATTTTTTTCTGGTCTTTTAAAAATTGCATTATATATTTTTAACCTTTTCAAAGAATTTGCTGGTACTATTTCTTCAAATGACCCTCCTAAGTTTCTTTCTTTTTAAAATCTGGCAGTTACTGTATGAGGCTCACACGTCTAGACAGTTCTTGGCACATAGTTAACACTCCATAAATATGAGTTATATAGGCTGTTGAGTTTATGTCACTATTATGCTAAAGGTTTTTCTGTTTAACCAATGAAATGTACTTCCATCTACTCCCACCCTTTTTCTATAGGCAGATGATGTGTCTATGTGGTTTTGATTGTTCCTTTAAAAATTTTTCTTTGTACTTTTAACCTAAACTCTTACATTTGGTTAAAATCTTAAACTAGTAGTTCACTGCCTCCTTTCACTCTGGTACTCAACTACCTTATCCATATGTGCCAAAAGTATGTTATTACAATAGTGATGTTAAATAAAATTTGTTCTGTTGTTATGTCTATTCTAAACGTACAAAAAAACAAAAAGTTGTTGGCAGTGCATTATCTGCTGAGTTAGATGACACCAGTGTTAGATGCTAATATGATTTAAAATGCATTACACTAACATGTTTTGCATTGAACGAAGTGGGAAGATTGAAGGAGAGGGATAGATGGAAGAAGCTGGAATGATGCTCAGCTTACAAAATAAAGCACTAAGCCTGGAACGAAGTGCAGATAAGGGAGGGCAGCAGTGTCGGTCAGGCTCGTGATGTTTTTTCTGTCCTACACGCTCCCAGTTTCATTCACAAAGGTAGGCAATCTAGATTTCTGCTGGTTTGAATTCTGGGCCCCGCGGATTTAGTATTGGTTACTTTTGGTGTTCTTTTACCTCAGTGTCTTGATCTCTTAAAGTCTGTGCTCAGTGTTACTTGTTTCCAAAACCTAAGTGGCAACACTGACCCTAGAAAGCGAGGGTGACAAGAGAGAGTGGAATGGTGGCATGGGCATCAGTGATGAGAGTATGGCAGATAAAATTGAGGCGGACAAGAGACTTAAGTCAGAGTGTGACCATGGTTGGGTTCAGGGAGGCTGCTCCTCACTCCCCATCCCCAGCAGAGAAATTCATGCTGGGCCCACGTGCTGAGCAGGCAGGTGGGAAGGGGAGAGGCTTTGAGCACAGCAACTTGCATGACTACAGCCCTGGCTCCCAGGAGAGCTGCCTAGCCCCACCCAAACTGCCCAAGACATTTAATTTGACTTGGTTGGATATCTAAAGGTGTCCAATCTAAGAGTTTTGATAGAGCAAGAATAGGCTATGGGCATTGGCTGTGTCTGAAGTCATGGGGATATAAGGATAGGATCTGACACATTTATGAAGAGATAAACATGTTTCTAAGGTACTTTGTACAAATTTCAAAATTTTGATTCTTTATGGTATAGTTCAGTGGGTATCTAAACCTCAAGATTAATGAATGCCCATTTGGGCATGGCCACCAAACAAGGCTTCTCTGAAGTGACGCCCAGCATCACGTCCTTTTTTAGGGTTTCTGGATTATTAAAATCTAAATGCCACCCAGGCCAGTGTGACTCAGTTGGTTGGGCATTGTCTGGCAAACCAAAAGGTCATGGGTTTGATTCCCAGTCAGGGAATATGCGTGAGTTGCAGTTTTGGTCCATGGTTGAGGCACATGCAGGAGGGAATGGTAGATGTTTCTCTCTCAGGTCAGTGTTTCTCTCTCTCTCTTTCTCACTCCCTTCCCTTCTCTCTAGAATCAATAAAAGAAAAAAAAAATTTAAATCTAAATGCCAAAATGAGGTTACAAAACTAGCATACTAGGAGGACATCTGCAAAGATGGCAGCGTAGGTGGACGCACTTTGCTGCGCGCACAACCAGAGTTTAAACAACGAACGCAATAGCAAAAAATAAACATCCAGAACGGACAGAAACGAACTGAAGGGAAGTCCGACACCCAGGAGGTGGGAGAGGAAGTACATCCAGGCCAGTAAGCGGGGCAGAACCGAGCGGAGGAGCAGAGTGAAAGGCAGTTTGCCCGGAGAGACTCACGCCTCAAATGCCTAAACAAAACACAACCCCGAACAACGGGTGAACCCTGCAGGCTGGCGGCGTATCCGGAGAGGCCAGTGGGAACCAGCAGGGCCGAGACTGGTGGAGGAGGCAGTAAGGAACTAGGGAGCGGAGGGTGATTGGGAGCCGGCGGGGATCGGCAGTCACCATCGCTCCCTCCCAGGCCCCGCCCCCAGAGGAAACGTCACCAAAAAAAACGACCCAGGTTGCCGGGCAACAGTGAACACCTAAGAATCCAACAAGTGCTCCAAGATGAAAAGAATGAAAATGGCCAAAATTAAAGATCAGAACAAATTACAACTAACGATGACGACATAGTCAGCCTATCAGATGCTCAGTTTAAAACACTGGTAATCAAAATGCTAACAAAACTGGAAGAAAGGTGGACGCAAATAAATGAACAAATGGAGAACACGATAAAGATAATGAGGGATGATCTACAGGGAACCAATAGGGAAAAAAAGGAAGCTGGGACTCAAACCAATAGTGTAGACCAGAAGGAAGAAACAAGAATTCAAAAAACTGAGGAGAGACTCAGGAACCTCAGAGACATTTGTAAACGACCCAACATCCAGATCATAGGGCTGCCAGAAGGACAAGAGGAACACCAAGAAATTGAATGTATTTTTGAACAAATAATGAAGGAGAACTTCCCAGATCTGGCAAAGGAAATAGGTTTCCTGGAAATCCAAGAAGCTTTGAGAACCCCAAAGAAGTGGGACCCAAAGAGGAACACACCAAGGCACATCATAATTACATTACCCAAGATTAAGAATAAAGAGAAAATCTTGCAAGCAGCAAGAGAAAAGGAGACAGTTACCTACAAAGGAATTCCCATTAGACTGTCAGCGGATTTCTCAAAGGAGACCTTCCAAGCAAGGAGGGGCTGGAGAGAAATATTTCAAATCATGAAAAGCAAGGACCTACAACCAAGAATAATCTATCCAGCAAAACTTTCATTTAGAA
>PVJI01034121.1:0-10708 GCA_004026765.1 Micronycteris hirsuta | reverse complement strand
TTAATTTTTCGTCGAATTCTGAAAGCATCCTTATTACAAGGGATTTGAACTGTGCATCTGATAGGTTGGCTATCTCTTGGTCGGTTAGCTCTGGGGTTTTGATCTGTCCCTTTCTTTGGGCCATTTTTCCCCCCTCGGTGAATCTGTTACTGAAAGGGGGGCGGAGTCTTGGGGCTCCCCTGTGCAGGGAAGTTCCCGGTAGTTGTGCTGGGACCGTAGCCTCTGGGGGCGGGGCCTGAGCGCACAATGGCGCCTTCTCCGCTCTCTGCACCCACACCATCTCCTGCAAGCACTTCGGGCCCCTCTGCTCTGGCTCCGGGGGTCGCTCCGGGGTCGGTGGACGGGCTGCCCAGCTCTAATCCCCCGAGGGTCTCCCCAGCGAACTGTCCTGTGAGGCCCAGCGTTCCTCCGGCCGCGGACTCCACCCCCTCACTTGCTCTCAATCTGCGCCGTTGAGTTGCGCCCCGCCTTCCCCCAGGTTCTCTCTGCACACGAATGCAGACCTGCTGAGTCCACCGGTCTCTCGGCCGGCCCCGCTGGGTCTGGATGAGCCGGGCGCAGACCGAGCTTCAGTCGGTCCCCGTCTGGGTGTGCTGCAGCCCCGCGGGACCGCCCCTCCAACCGCGGACCTGCCGTCTGCTCACCTGCTCGCCGCGGGGTCGCCAAGCGCTCTCCCTTCGCTCTGCACCTTCTGGCTCACCAAACTTGATGAATGTATCTTCTTTAATTCCTTGGTTGTCGGACTTCCTCTCAATATGATTTTCTGTCAGATCTGGTTGTTTTTGGATGTGTATATTTCTGTTTTTTTCCCTTGTTTGGCTGTGCGAGGCGGTACGGTGCATTCACCTATGCCGCCATCTTAGGAAGTTCAAAACTTTATTATTCACAATAATTTTTACCATCATTTGAAAACTGCAGTGTTACCATAATTATTCTCTTCTTGTAGTTCTTTTGGGTGTTTCTCTTCTTTGTTACCCTGATTACTTTATATTTGACATAATTTAAACCATTATTTCCTCATAGTTTTAACTGCCTAATACCAACCGTAGGTTAATCCCAATTCATGCCTTTGTTAACATCTAGGTTGGTAAGTACTAGAAAAACACTTAACGATTCTTGTTAGTGTCATTAAAGATTCATGATCACCAAATGTACCTACTTCCTTTTAACTCTTTGATAAGCCTTTTTCCTTGTCCTCAGTAACAAATCTTCAATGTCTTCAAATTACCTTCAGGCTTACTCTGAGCCTCAGTATTTGGATATAGATTTCAAATGAAATAAACGGAGGCATTAAAACAGGATTTTTCTTCCATACGGTAACATTTCATACGTGATTAAGTCTGTTTACGATTCTGAATAGAACCCCAGCCTCTAAAAAGAATATAAACATCAATAACATGGGTTTTGATTCAAACATACATATTCAAAATTTATGATTTTTATAAACAAGCTCTTTTAGTGGATTATTGATCAAATTAGTCAAGAGTATATTTTTAAATAACTTTCAAAATGATATCCAAATTTTGGAAGGCATGTGATTTTAAATTGTATTTAGATTTATGGACCTGCTTGTGTTTTTCATCTCTAAGTAGAATTTGAATAGTATTATAATAATTTTTAATGTGTTTAGAAGTAATGACAAGCATTTATAAGTATTGGTGTTTTAAATAGTGTTATTAATTAGAGAAAGTAATTTAGACATTTTACTTAGTATCTAGTGTTAAAGTAAACATGAAACAGTAATTCAGGATGCTTTGGTTCAATTCCTTTTATGTCGACTAATCAAACATGACATCTGGAAAGTTATTTTTTAAACAAATCTTTATCTCAGTTTATTAGGTTTCTTTTTAAAAATTTCTCTGAAAGACCAACACAGTGGTATCTGATGTGACTTGAACTTTGGCAATGGGATGCAAGAAAAGGGCTATTCTAAATCCCACCCAAACAAAATCAAGTTACATTAAAATGAAAGCTTGTCAAAACCAAGAATATATCTCTTTTGTGTATATATGGTCATAAAGAGATTATGCATTAAAAGACAAAAAATATTTATTACATATCTTCTTTTGCATTTCTTATCATATTGAGTCAATTATTTTTACTGTACTTCAAGTACAGTTGTCTCCACTTTCACCCCACTATGCCCCCCACCTCCCCCCCTCGAACCTACCTCCTTTGGCTTTGTCCATGTGTCCTTTATACATGTTTCCTGATGGCCCTTCCCTATTATCCCTCTCTGGTATCCCCCCTCCTCTCTGGTAACTGTCAATTTGTTCAATTGGAATCATCATTGAAAGCATAAGTGGGTGGCCAAAAGCAATAAAAAGCATATAAATATGTAGGAATGACCAGGAGCTTGGCCATGGTCTCAGTGTGATATAATGGCTATACCAGCCCAAAAAATGATAAAATTTTCACAAAGCAGCTATTATATCATGAAATCAGACCAAACTGGAGATGACTCAAGATCAACAACAAAAATATAGATATGTATTGGAAAACCACCACATAGTTTATTTACACATTTTTTTATGTATGTTGATATGTATGAAAGCTCTAGTCAGTAAATGGTTGTAGAAAAAGCAGATGATCCTTACAGGGACAATATATGAATTAGAAATCAAACATAATCACCAGGAAAACAAAATAAATCTGCATTATTAAGCAATATCCAGAATTTCTAAGGTTCTTTTTTCAAATTTAATTAATTAATTTTTATCACCAGGTTCTTAACCAAGAATAATATTCCAGCTAAGCAATAAAAATATGTTAATTCCTCTTCCTATATTCCTTTTACCATTTTGTTTATATCTGTGATTAAGTTTCATTCTTCCTCAAAAACGTGGAGAAAAAAATACTCTTCTAATTTGACTAGCACAACTGGATAGAGTTTGCAAAAGTTTAGAATATAGTCCTAATTAGAAAAGATCCATAAAAGCAAGAATTTTTGTCTATTTTGTTTATTGATGTATTTACAATTCCTAGAAAATTAATGCATGTAAGAGAACTGAATAAATATTTAATTATTGAATAAATACATAGATAGGAAAATTAAACTCTAAAATAGTCTTAAAATATAGATACTTTGCTTATTCATTTATTTATCTTATTTTTATTGTTAACACTATTACAGATGTCCCCATTTTCCCCTCTTTTGCCACCCATCCCTCTGGTCATCACCACACTGTTGTCTATATCCCTGGGTTCTATATTTCTAGTATTTGGCTAATACTTTCATTTTTTTTTAAATCCAATCCCCCCTCCTCACTCACTGATGACAGCTGTCAGCCTATTCCATGTATCCATACCTCTGTTGCTTTTATGTTCATGGGTTCTTTTCCACATATGAGTAAGATCATGTGGTATTTGTCTTCCACTGACTGGCTTAATTCATTTATCATAATAATTTCAAGGTCCAATTATGCTGTTATACAAGATAAGATTTACTTTTTTTTTTTTTACAGCCGCACAATATTTCATTCCATAAATATACCACAGCTTTTTTTAACACTTTTTTATTGTTGTTCAAGTACAGTTATCTCCATTTCCCCCCACCACTCTCCCACACCCCAGCCACCCCCACTTCCCACCCTTGATCCTAGCCCCCTTTGATTTTGTCCATATATACCACAGCTTTTTTCTCTGTTCAACTACTGATGGGCACTTGGGCTTTTTCCAGATCTTGGCCATTGTAAATAATGCTGCTATTAACATAGGAGTACATACATTCTTTCAACAGTATGTACTTATTTTCTGGCATTGTAATGTCTACCTCTCCCATATATTACCCAAGTCATCTGTAGCCAGTTCACCAGTGTGCTATCACAACCATGCAAATACATTTAATGTGCATATTTTCCATGTATCTTGACTTTTCTCCTGGTGTAAATGGCCACTCTAACACATAACCCACATTATATATCTTCTAGACAGCTTGACCCTTTGGTCAAGAACAAAGGAGAATGATTTTGTGAGCATCACATCTAGACCTTCCCTCTCAGATACAGGTCCTGGTCTCAAGAACACAATTTATCCTCAGGTGAATTGCAAGTCATAATATTACTATTTTATTGATTTGTTGGATTATTTCTTACAGGTTCAATAGTAAAATTATACCTAAAAACAGTATAAAATTATTACATGTAATCAAATAGCATACATATAGGAAATATAGCCATTGAGAAAATTAATGAAGTTCAATGGAAGATATTTTTTTCTTTTCTAGGCAGAAGTTCAGGACATATTCCTGCTACCAAGAAATATTGGACCTTTCCCTATATTTCTTCAATTAACCAGAAACCTCATAATTATTTCCTAATTTTAAAAGATGTTAGTTAAAAAAATCACGACCCTCCAACTACCACACATTATTTTAATTATAAGAATAAGGATATGTTTAATGCCTACAAAGAGTTATTCTAAAGATAAAATTAAAGTGATAAAATCCCTTATAAACATTGACAGCATTACAAAAACACAAGTGACTGATACTCAATTTCTTTTGTATAAAAAACCTGAATCCACCAATTCTGTCAGTAACAGCAAACAATCCAGGATATATTTTTGCAGAAGCAATTTCAATACTAAACCTTTGTGCACATGATCATAAATCATTTCCCAAACCACCGCATGTAGAAACACAGGAAAAATGATGAGACTTCCTAAACTTAAACTAGCCATACTGTCAATACGCCTCCTCTCTCAGGAAATACAAGAGCATTAAGTACTCTAATGAACAGAGCATGCTCTCATTTTCACTCAGTTCTAGCTGATCCTAAGTTTCAGGAATATCTTAAACATTTCATATCAGCTTGGAAAATGAAGCTTAATAGAAATTTGACTGAGTTCATAGAAATTACACATATTATTTTTCCCAAAAGAGAAATATAGTTTAATATAATTGGAAAATATTTAAATTAAGAATTGAGAAGCATTATTTTCACCAATATTTTAATAGAGCAGCTTTGTTTTGAGTATGGAATTATTCCTGCATAACACAGTGGGGTTTAATCTGTCAATTCTTCTTTGTTATTGTGTCTTAATCTCTGTAAATAATTAAAACTTGGTATATAAGATTCTCCATTTGTAGCAACATATTAATAGTTTTCCATTGCCCTGGGTAGTTAAAATGTAAATAATATGTTTGTCTTTTTTTTTCCAATTTGTCTCCTGTAACCATCTGACATTATGTCAGTAATGAAAGTCTGTTATAAAACGAAAAGCACAATTATTGACATGAAGGCTAAAGCAAAAGTGTAATGAGAAATCTCACTCTAGCAATCAAACAATGTTTAATTTTGTTTACTCAGTTGACACGCTTTAGAATAGTCTCACGAGTCCAAATATCCAGCGCTACAGTCTGACAGACATGATTTTTGCCTTTTCATTCAATATTCTTCTCTTGTGAAATGTGGAGAACCATCTGGGTAATCACAGTATTTACTTTTGCCAAGTATAAAGAGCATAGGAAATGAAAATGGTGTTCTAAATCTAGTAATTACTCCACTATATGGGGGATTTATGTCTCTGCTATATTTTATTTACACAAACATATTCTCTAAGACAAATTTCTAACATATGATCCTGTTCTTACAGTTTGATTTCTACTAGAGTTAATGTGTGCTTTCAATAAGTACTATGTGAGCATTGGTGATGAAACAACTTTGATTTTTACTATATACACTATATTATGTGCTTATGCCTTATTTCAAGTCATAAAAAATTAAATCATTAACCATATTTCTAGTGTCAGTCAAGTAAATACATTCTGAATTGCCATTTAAATTTTAGATCAGCCTGTCTAGTCAAATGAGACATACCAGTAGTGACTAATGCCTGGTGTATAGATCTTTAAAATTTGGCCATGAAAATGTATACTATTACAATAAATACCAAAATGATTGTGATATTTTGAACAAAATTAAGATAAAGACAACAGAGGGCATTAAATAGAAGTGGTCTAAGTAATGAGAGGAATGAGTAATTCATGGCCATATAAAGAAGAAAGGGAAGAAGACATATGAATGTGGAAAAAAAGAGTTAAAGGTATGTTTTACACACACACAAATGTGTGATGATTTATTTGGGAATGGATGGTAGTGTATGGTCAGAGAAGTTTTCATAATAGAATACTTGATTTTGTGAAACCAACAGTTGCTTTCAATACAAGTGGTCATTTTGAATCAAACCATTAGTTATGTGCATTTTGATAGTTATAAAAACAGTTTTGTTTTTAAAATAATACCTACTTACAATTAATATATGAGTTGTTATTTTCTAATTTATTGTGTGAATTATGCCAGAATTAAAAGAGACTGCTTAGTGGGTAGCCTTTCTTAACCTTGGTCAAAAACCTTCTCTTTTATATACTTGATTCTTTACTCTCTGCCAGACCTGACAAAAAGTGAGAGTGAGAACAAAAATGGCTGCATACTTGTGAACACATTTTTGAAAACTTTTAAATATGGTGGAAATTAGCTTCACAGAAATAGAACGAGAATTATTGAAAAATCTAAAATATCCCTAGTAAAATAGAATGAATACATATATACTCATATTATGTACTATGTACACATACATGCATGGGGTGAGCAAAAGTAGGTTTACAGTTGTTCACATAGATAATAATACAAAAATTAATACAAATACAAGAATAAACTCTGTGTTTTACATACTCACATCTGTAAACCTACTTTTGCCTAACTTGTATAATAAAATTTATAGACAATCTGCCCTTGAACTAACCTAGAACAAACACTAGTAAATGAACAAAGTTTGAAATAGAATTTTATCTATATGCAGATCCAACATCTGAATGAAAATATATGCATGAGGAAACTCCATACTATTTTCCACAGTGGCTGCATCAGTCTGCATTCCTTCAAAGAGTGCACTAGGGTTGTACTTCTGAGAATATACCCTAAGAATTATGAAATACTAATTCGAAAGAATATATACACCTCTTTGTTCATAGCAGCATACTTTACAACAGCCAAGAGCTGGAAACAGCTCAAGTGTCCACCAGTAGATGAGTAGATAAAATAGCTTTGGTAAATTTCTACAGTGGAATACTACACAAACATAAAAAGAAAGAAATCTTACCTTTTGTGACAACATGGATAGACCTGTAGATTATCATGCTAAGTGAAATAAATCAAGCAGAAAATACCATATAATCTCACCTATACATAGATTGTAATGAACAAAATAAACTGATGAACAAAAAAAAAGGAGGCATGGATACATGGAACAGACTGACAGCTGTCAGAGGGGAGGAATGGGGGTAACTGGATGAAAGAAGGTGAAGGAATTAGCCAAAGAACATACGTGCATGACCCATGGACACAGACAATAGTGTGGTGATGGCCAGAGGAAAGAGGGTCAGGACTGGGTGGTGGTGGGCAAAGGGGGGAGAAATGGGGACCTTCATAATATTGTCAACAATGAAAATAAAGTGTGTAAATGAAATGTTAAGACACTTAATAAAAGAAACTATACACAACTATCTATATTAATTGTTTATTGTGTCTATGCCAGCTTTCACTGATGACCTCGGAGAATATGTATAATTATCTCAGTACAGTTTGTTTATATTCTTGAATAAAAGCAGTGTGGAGCTCTTCATTTAGTATTCCTTTCCACAATCATCTACAAAAAGTATTGGATGTAAAGTCTCAAAGTGGCACTGAATCTAAATTCACAAGAACTAAATCAGAAACTGTGAAGTAACTGACTTTATCCTACTTGCAAGCTAATGAGTTAGTCTGCCACCTTTTACGTACTCATACTGACCAAAGGTGCCATACCCAGTCCCTGGGTCAGAGGCACAGGCCATTCCTGACAGCACCCAGAGCAGCCAGAGCGGTGCCTTAGCACGGGCTGCCCAATCCCAGTTCCCACAGGACATCTTGAATCAAGACAGTATGTTGCCTACCACGAGATTTCAAATTCTGGGAAACTCAGCTGTGTGGACAGCCGACACATATGCTCATTCTCCCTACAAGAGAGTGGGAGTGACTACTCACTAAGCGAGTTTCCTCTGGGGGAGTGGAGAAATGCATTTTTGGGGTTACTAACTTAATATTATACTCAAGTGCCCAGGAAAGGTAAAGAGAGATATTTATGTTTCCAAATCTTAGAGGTTTCTAGCTTGAAAGAAATGCTACCTTGTGTGTTTGTTGTTTAAACAGGTACCTCTGTTTCAAAGACCTCGAGCAGGCAGAAAAGTGAAAATATTCAAAGTGAATTGTTTCTCAACAGATTCATTCCTGGTTTCCACAGGTTCAAGTTCTAGGCGAATTTCCCATGCATGTGCCATTCCATTAGCCTCTAATTAAGCTAAAACTAGTACAAAATCCATTCAGTTTATTTGTGTAACACTTAAAACTGCTGTCAGCAGAAATCTGGGGGTCAGAGTGAGGGAATCTTCCAGTGATGACCTCAGCCATGATCCCCAGGGTCCTGGATCTAGTGAACTGTAGAAATCTCATAAACCATTAAAAAGGCAGGTGTCTTTTCATTAATTTTCTGTGTTGACTCTTCCAACTGTTTTGATGCATTATTCCAGTTACAATATCATGTTATTAGCACAGTTTCTTAGCCTCAGCCTGCACAATGGAAATCTGTAGAACTTCTACCACCCATGAAAACTCCAGCCAGTGAGCAGAAGCTAACCTGAATGCCTTCCAGTGTTGAGATAGTGTCATTAATCACTTCAGGTAAAGTTACAGATGTATTATACCACCTTGTCTAATTGAATAATTATCATGGTCGTAAAACTGCCCAAATAGTGTGCCTAAATAATGAGTTAGTTAACTGTCTGGGAAGCTCAGATGAGTGAAGAAAAGCTCATTTTGGAGAATGCTCTGCAGTCATCTGAGTTACCGATGGTGATTCTTTACACACTCTATAACCACCTTAAGGTGCATGTCATGATGTGTGGTTTTATTGTTTTAGATTTATTTATTTTTAGAGAGAGGGGAAGGGAAGGAGAAAGAGAGGTAGAGAAACATCAATGTGTGGTTGCCTCTCACACGTCCCCTACTGGGTACCTGGTCCGCAACCCAGGCATGTGTCCTGACTGGGAATCAAACTGGCGACCCTTTGGTTTGCAGGGCTGCACTCAACTGAGCTACACCAACCAGGGCATGATGTTTTTGAGAGGAAGGAAAGATACTCTCAGGCCTCTAAATAAGAACTATAATCTAGTGGGCAAACATGTTGCCTCTGGAAATAATTATTGTTTACAATTTTATGATGTCTATTTGGGATGTAGTTTGGCAGTGCCTGCAATGTGACATCTTACAAGGTATGCCAGGGAGCACCCTGGGTGGTTGATAGGTCTTAGAATTCTTAATTCAGCCTGAATAATTGAGTCTAATCTTTGGTTTATGAGTAACTGCCTGAGGGAATTCAGTACAATTGCTCTTGTTGGTCTACATTATTTTCATAATATCAGTATGCAGAAGCATCTCAAAGTATTATACTTAGGAACTTCAGGAACTAAATTATCCACTGAGGTGTTTAACTTTAGGAATCTCCCAAAATATTTAGGAATCCAAAGCCTCATACTAACTTTAGGAGCTTCTGGATATTTCTCTTCCTGCTTCGGAGAGAGAGACAGAAAGAGAGAGAAAACAAACACAAGCAACCATATCATTTGGACTGCTTGTGATTAAGACAGCCTTATTTCCCTTAGCTTGACTAAACTATAGACTAGTTTCTTCCTCACTATAGGCCCCTGTCATCCCTTTTCTTAGAGCATTTTCTTTAGAAACCTTAAAATTGCAAACTCTATCTATTCAAAGGTAGATAAATCTTCTCCTACCCTCTTACCAGTTTTACAAACAAAAGATCTAGGAACCAGCTCTGAGATTTAAGTATTAAGAAAGAGAGTGCCCCCATCTCCCAGTCTTTACGGGATGGTCAGAGCCTAACTTCAGTGGGTTTTAATTAGCAAATGCAAAAGGCCTAATAACATTAAACAACGGCCTCCAGTATTTGTCACTGGCTCACCCCAGAGTTTAAATACCCTCCTATATTTTGCTGTCCTAGACTTAAGTTCAATTTTGATCTCCCACTGCAAGTCTTGAATAAAGTTTTTCCTTGCCTATGTAATTCTGTGCAGTGCAATTTTGTTTGACACTTGTTTCAATCCTTCCTCCCAGTAATCAGTTTGTAACCACCTGTCCAAATCATTCTCATTAGCAAGAAACATAAAGGACTACATATTATCCAATGCACTGTACAGATTAGTCAACATATCACTGATTCCCATGGACTTTCTGAGTCAATTGATCCACAGATCTACTGTGTACTTCTTCCAGACAGGTATCTCTCTGACATTACCTGATCCTTTCTACCAGACTGAAAAGTCAGGAACTGTGAAGAATGAGATTACCTTGCATGTAAGCTCAAGTTAGCCTGGTATTATTTTATTTACATGTATCAACAGACACAGACTTTTGTTACTCATAGGAAAAACAGCTGCTAGATTAGCATCTTAGCATCCAAATTCCCACAGAAGAATATAATATAGACTAGCTATTGGCTGCACGTGCAGTGGACTTGTATCATAAGAAAGGAACCTCAAAACTTAGGAGATGGTTGTTTAATATGCTGCTGACACATTTGCCCTTCCTGTGAAATACAGGGAGGGATGCTGGCCGAGAGAGAGAGAGAGAGAGAGAGAGAGAGAGAGAGAGAGAGA
>PVJI01034120.1:0-10710 GCA_004026765.1 Micronycteris hirsuta | reverse complement strand
TGAAGGGAGTTATATGAGGTATGGAGGAATATCAACAGGGGAGTGGTAGGGGGAGAGGGTGGGAATGGGGCACAGAACAGGTAGCATAAATGGGAGGTAGACAACAGACAAGGGGAGGTTAGAACAGTATAGGAAGTACAGGAGCAGAAGGACTTATGTGTAGGACCTATGGACAAAACTAAAGGGAGGGGAAAGGGGGTAAGGGGGAGGGGGGAGTGAAGGGGGGAAATGGGGCAACTGTAACAGCATAATCAATAAAATATAGTTTAAAAAAATAAATAAACGATTGAGGCAATATGTTGTAAAAAAAATAATAAAAAATAAACGCCATATATGACAAACCTTCAGCCAATATCATACTCAATGGTGAAAACTGAAGTTTTTTCTCTAATATCAGGAACAAGAAAAGGACACCCATTATCACCACTCTTATTCAACATAGGTCTGGAAGTCCTAGCCAGAGCAATAAGCCAAGACAAAGAAATAAAAGGCATCCAACTTAGGAACAAAGAAGTAGAAGTGTCAATTTTTGTAGATGACATGATTCTGTACATAGAAAACCCTAAAAACTGAATAAAAAACTATTAGAATCAATAAAGAAATAAAGCAAAGCTGCAGGATACAAAATCAATATATGAAAATTCCCTGCTTTCTTGTATATTAACAATGAAACTTCAGAAAAAGAAGTAAAAAAAATCCTTTTGCAACTGCAACCAAAAGAAATAAAACATCTAGGAATAAATTTAACTAAGGATGTGAAAGACCTATATACTGAAAACTACAAAGCACTATTGAAAGATACTGAAAAAAATAAAATGAAATAGAAAGGTATTCCATGTTCATTGATTAGAAAAATCAACATAGTTAAAATGGCCATATTACCCAAAGTAATATACAGATTTAATGCAATCCCCATCAAAATCCGAATGTCATTTTTTTTAAGATTTATTTATTTATTTATTTATTTTAGGGAGAGAGAGTAAGGGAGAGAGAAAGAGAGGGAGAGAAACATTAATGTGTGAGCAATACATCTATCAGTTGCCTCTCACACACCCCTAACTGGGGACCTAGCCCACAACCCAGGGATGTGCCCTGACTAGGAATCAAACTAGCAGCCTTTCAGTTCACAGGTTGGTGCTCAATCCACTGAGCCACGATAGCGAGGGCCAAATGTCACTTTTTAAAGAAATGGAACAAACAACATCAGATTTGTATGGAACCACAAAAGAGTCCAAATAGCCAAAACAATTCTGAGAAAAAAGAACAAAACCAGAGGTACTACACTACCTGACTTCAAATTATTCTACAGAGCTACAATAATCAAAACAATGAGGTGCTGGCAGAAAAACAGACACACAGGTCAATGGAACTGAACTGAGAACCCATATAAAGGTCACATATATATGAGCAGATAATTTTCAAATAAGGAGCCAGTAACTCTTCAATAAATGGTTCTGTGGAAATTGTAAAGCCACATGCAAAAGAATGAAACTAAATTACAGCTTTTCCCCAGGTACAAAAATTAATTCAAAATGGATCAAAAATTTAAATATAAGATCTGAGGAGTTCCAGTCAAGATGGAGGCATAGGTAGAGACCCTTTGCTTCCTTGCACAACCAAAAGGAGGACAACAACCATTCTCAAGCCAATAAACAACCAAAAGCACCAGAAAATCATACTGCATGGAACTCCAACAACCAAGGAATTAAAGAAAAAAATCAGCCAGACTGGTAAGGCAGATGGCGCAGGTCAACTCAGAAAAACCTCCATGAGATGGCTGAGGGGTGGGACTGAGGAGCTGACTAAAGGGAAAACTGAGACTCAGAGCTGACGGTGGGCTACAGCTGGGGTTGCCGCGGTGAGAGATACTTCCCGTCTGACAGGAGAGTCTGTTGGAAAGTGCGCTAGAGACCAGCAGATAAGCTGCATTGTTCCCTCTCTAGCCCCTCCCCCACAGGCAGCGCAGCAAGGAGGGTCACCCTTCTTGGGTGAATACCTAAGGCCCCACCCCTTACAACTTATCAGGTGCGCCAAGACAAAGAAATATAGCCCAAATGAAAGAACACAGCAAAACCTCAGAACTAAGTGATGAAGAAATTGCCAACCTATCTGATGGAGATTTAAAGCCCTGGTAATCAAAATGCTCACAGAACTGATTGAGCTTGGTCAAAAAATGAAAGAACAAATGAAAGATACCCAAAATGAAATAAAGTAAAATATTCAGGGAACCAACAGTGAAAAGAAAGAAACCAGGATTCAAAGCAATGATCTGGAACAAAAGGAAGAAATAAACATCCAACTGGATCAGAATGAAGAAACAAGAATCCAAAAAAATGAAGAGAGTCTGAGGATTCTCTGGGACAACCTGAAATGTTCCAATATCCAAATTATAGGGTGCCAGAAGGAGAAGAGGAACAGCAAGAAATTGAAAACTGATTTGAACAAATAATGAAGGAAAACTTCCCCAATCTGGCAAAGGAAATAGACTTCCAGGAAGTCCAGGAAGCCCAGAGAGTCCCAAAGAAGTTGGACCAAAACTGGAACACACAAAGGCACAACATCATTAAGTTACTCAAGATCAAAGACAAAGAGAAGATCCTAAAAGCAGGAAGAGAGAAGGAGACAGTTACTTACAAAGGAGTGCCCATAAGGCTATCAGCTGATTTCTCAAAAGAAACCTTGTAGGCACGAAGGGGCCGGAAAGAAATATTTGAAGTCATAAAAGGCAAGGCCCTACATCCAAGATTAATCTATCCCGCAAAGATTTCATTTAGAAAGGGAGAGCAGATAAAGTGCTTCCCAGATAAGGTTAAGTTAAAGAAGTTCATCATCACCAAGCCCTTATATGAAATGTTAAAGGGACTTATCTAAGAAAAAGAAGATAAAAAATATGAACACTAAAATGACAATAAGAGCACAACTATTAACAAAAGAACCTAAAAAAAAGAAAAACAACAAAATCAACAACTAAGCAAACAACCAGAACAGGAACAGAATTAGAGAAATGGACATCACACAGAGGGAGTTCAGTGGGGAGGGGGAAGGGAAGAATAGGGGGGAAAAGGTACAGGGAAGAAGAATCATAACTAGTAGGCATAAAATAGACAGGGAAAGATTAAAAATGGTACAGGAAACAGAGGACTCAAAGAACTTATATGTACAAACCATGGACATGAACTAAGGGGGGGATGCTGGAGGGTTGGGGAGGCAAGGTGGAGCGGAATAAAGGGGGAAAACTATAATAGCATAATCAAAAAATATTTAAAAATAAATAAAGACCTGAAACAATAAATTACATAGAAGAAAACATAGGTACTAAACTTATGGACCTTGGTCATGGAGAACATTTTATGAATTTAACCCCAAAGTCAAGGGAAGTAAATGCAAAAATAAATGAATGGGACTATATTAAACTAAAAGGCTTCTGCAGAGCAGAAGAAACTGACAACAAAGCAAAGAGCCAACCAACCAAATGGGTGATGATATTTGCAAACAGCTCCAACAGAAGTCTAATATTTCAAATATATAAAGGACTCATAAAACTCAACACCAAATAAACAAACAATCAATTGAAAAATGGGTGCAGGACATAAAAAGACACCTCTCTGAAGAAGACATACAAACAGTGAACAGATATATGAAATAGTGTTCAACCTCCCTAGCTATTAAGGAAATGCAAATCAAAACTACCATGAGATACTACCTCACACCTGTTAAAATGGCTATTATCAACAAAACAAGGGATAAGAAGTGTTGAAGAGATTGTGGAAAAGAGGGAACACTCATTAACTGATGGTGGGAATGTAAACTGCTACAGCCACTATGGAAAACAGTCTGGCAGTTCTTCAAAAAATTAAGAATAGAGTTACCATATGACCCAGCAATCCTTCTCCTAGGTATCTACCTGAAAAACTCGAAAATATGTATTCACAAAGATATATGCACCCCTATGTTTATTGCAGCATTATTCAGTGGCCAAGACATGGAGAAAACCAAAGTGTCCTTTAGTAGAGGACTGGATAAAGAAGGTTCGGTACATATATGCAATGGAATGCTACTGAGCCACAAGAAAAGACTAAACACTGGCATTTGTGATGACATGGATGGACTTTGAGAATATTATGGTAAGTAAAATAAGTCAGAAAAAGCTAAGGACCATGTGATTTCACTCATATGTGGGATACAAAACTGAAACGCATGGACACAGACAGCAGTGTGGTGATTGCTAGAGGGAAGGGGTGGGAGATGGTGGGGTAGAAGGGGCCCTAATGTACGGTGGTGGAAGGTGGTTTGACTTTAGGTAGAGGGCACACATGGTAACATACAGATCATGTATCATAGAAATGTACACTTGAAACCTATATTATCTTATTAACCAATGTCACCCTAATAAATTTAATTAAAATAAAATTAATAAAAGCATACTATACTCCAGGTACCATGCTAGGGTCAAGGGAGATTATGATGAACGGAACTGCAGAGGACGTGCTGCCCAGACCCCCACCCCCACCCCACCCAGAGAAAGGACTTGCTGCCCTGGCTGCTGAGTCGCTACGGATGAGGGGCTGCAAGCTGTCAGCTCCTTTACTGGTAGTGTCAGCACAGAGCCATCTGGCCCAAGGTCTAACCCATCCAACTAGTGATCAAAGCAAAAGGATAAAGAACTGGCCATCTCAACCCAACTTAGGACTCCTAGGTGTCCTAAGCTTCCTAGGTGTGGGGTCAGCTCACAGCGTGTTTCTCCCTTCACCACAGCTTCTTCCAGCCCCTCCCCACTATAGGGGTTTGTCCTCAGGGCCCTTCTTCGTAGAATACTGCCAACTAAACCCAACCTACAACAAAGCAACCCTCCCTCTCTCAGGGAACCAACTTAGGAAAAAAAGAAGATAAAGAAATTTTGTGAGGACTATTGAGAAGAGCATATGAGATGCGTATGAAAATACTTCTGTAGCACAAAGCTACTGTTGAAGCTGTGGGTCATTTTTAATTCTAGCAGTTTGAGGTGAGTCAACTTGCAACGTTGAAATGTCTCCATTGCTTGGACAGAAAACCTATTGATTAACCCCCTTTTCTTCAGCAAAAGCCTATTTTCAGTAGTCTTCAAGGGATGAGCCACCAGAGCAGAGTGGCACTGTCTAGGTCTTCTCTGGGGACAGAAGCTAAGGGTACTTTAAGTATTCCAAGGAAATCTCTTGGCTTACATCTACCAAGTGCCCATCATTAGTGCAAGCCCAATTTTAGAGGCCACAAAAAAGATGGAGTTTCATGACCCCAAGCCCAGCTGACAACTTTCCAAGTTCCACAGTGCTATAACCAACTCTGCAGAGGCAGAATCCTTGGCTTCAAACCACTAACGAACTCCTTCTAGCTCCAGGTTTAATTAGTTTTCATTGCAATATTAATGATCCTAACAAACCATTGCAACTTTCCTGTTGCACAGCTGGAATTCTTTTATTTGGCATTTAGTATCTTTATAAGGAAGTCCCACACATATCCTCCTCCCCGCCTGCCCCATCAAGAGGGAATAAGATCACATTCTTACTTTGCTTATCACTTTGGCCAGCCAGGGACAGTAACTTTAATAATTTTGGAACTGGGCACATTAAACACATCACAAACTGCCATACAAATAACATATAATATAACCCCAGGATTTTAATTACAGTGACTAATATATGCACTAATCCTAAAATCTCTATAGTACCATTAGGTCACATGCACAGACATTACTGGGAGGTTTAAAATTTGCACAAGATGTGTCATTAGTTGGTCCAAGACTTTCCAGATCTAGAGTTCTCACCGGGGACTCAGAATTCATTTGTTGGGCACTTTGGACTACCCAGCCAGTGGCAGCACTATTTTCATTAGTGACTATGAAAAATGACTAAACATTGCTACCTGTCCAGGTCAGTTTGTGTTAAGGCAGGTTTGACTGCATGGCAGAGTAGTTAGGCATTTTCTGAAGCACCAGTGTCTCTTTATTCTTTCTGCTTCTCCAACAGGAGAGAGAAGCAACAGAAAACTGACATGTGTTGGAACTATGTCCCACCTGCTTCCAAAAATTCTCCAGCCCAGCCTCCATGGAAAGTGATCTGGATGCCAGTTGCTGGGATCTATATGATACCAACCCTTCAAAACTAGTGGAGACATTTGTATGGGTCTGGGTCATCGAAAGCCTTTGAGAGAGGACTGGCCATATCCAGATTGCCTAGAGCAATTCTTCTTGTGAGCTTCCTAATTCTGATGCCTTTCCTGTCACCCACTGCTGGTTCTGGCCCCTTGAACTGGCCCCTTGGAGGTTGTATCTCACACTCACCCTATCTACACTTGATGTCTCCTGTCACTGCCCTCGATTCTGGCCTCAGCTAGATCTACTTCAGCTGGACCCAGTACCCAGTCTCTCTTTCTCTTTACTTTGGCACCAATGGCACAAAGGAGAGAGTAGTCAGGAAGTTGCTACAGGGATCCAGAAGAGCAAAGATATGGCCCAAATCAGGGGACCCAAGGGAAAGGTCAAGTCATGGTAGGACTTGGAGAGAGGGAGAAGTGGAGAGAGAAGGCAGTGAGAAAGTCTAGGCTTCTGTGGATGGTGGCCTCTCTACCCCAAAATCAAAACAACCATTTAATGAATGCCTACTTTATGCCAGGCTCTGGGTCAGGCCCTGGACTAGACCTTGAGAAAGAATCTAGCTTCATAATTAAAATTCCTCCAGGAATTTTACTTATGGTTCATACTTCCTCATTTCACCTAGGAGAAAACTGTCCAAGCCTCAAATTACCACAGGCAGCCAGCAACAGAGGGGTCAGACCCAGGGGATCTGCATGACTCCAGGATTTGTGTTCTTTCCATACACCATGAAATTACAGTCAGCTCATTTTTCTTAGCAAAAAAACACGGCACAGTGAGAGCTGATCAGACTTTGAGTGTCATAGTGGCCAAGTGCCAACCTACAAATCATGCCAAATCACCACTAAAGCCAAAATAACTAGTGCCTTTGTGTGGTCTAAAAACTCCAGCTGTCTTAGCTCAACCGGATCTACTGACAATTCACTAATCCACCTGATAGCTGGGCGGCTGACCCACAAGTTTAGCAGAGCAGGAGATGACACACGGCTTCCTTCTGAGGCCTCGGCTTAGCTGGTGTTAGTTCACTGTTAAAGAGTCGCTTTCAGAATCAGCATGACTGACCCTGGGGGTGCCCTAGACAGCAGAGGAGAAAACACCTCATATATTTGCATCCCTCTGTTACAAATATTTTTTCTTGGCCTTCCTCATTTGACCCACTTATCAGTGGCCAGCTCAGCAAATTTCATTCATGACAACAAATTGTGGTAAGTTGAATGGTTGCCCCCAGAAGATATGTCCATGTCCTAATTTGTGGAACCTGTAAATGTGACCTTATTGAGAAAAAGAGTCTCTGCAGACAGAATTAAAGAATTTACGATGAGGAGACCATCCTGCAGTATCCCAGTGGCCTCAAATCCGATGACAAATGTCCTTTTATAAGAGAAAGGTAGATGAACATTTGAGAGACAGAAGAGCAGGAGACAAATGTGACCACAGAGACAGGTACTTTAGTGATGTGTCTACAAGCCAAGAAACCACTGGACCACTGGAGACCACTGGAAGAGGCAAGGAAAGATCCACTCCTGGAGCCTTCAGAAGGAGGATGACCCTGCCAGCCTCCAGAATTGTGAGAGAACAAACTTCTGTTGTTTTAAGTCTCCCAGTGTGGTATGGTAATTTGTTAGGGCACATGTTCCTTGAGGGGTGGCGGGTGGGGGGGAGACACCTACTAAAATGGGCTCCTGGTGACTAAGTAGGCTCAAATTAAAAAACAAAAAAAAAAAACAAAAAAAAAAAACAGAGCCTAAAAGTCATTTCTGCATAGGAGTCTCTCACACAAACTGCACTTCCCAGAGAAGGCTGCACTGAGCTACCTGCCTCTGCCTTGAACTGTTGTTCTGCCATCTGAGCCATCCCTCATATAGGAGTTCCTGGAGTTCTATTTCAACCCATAAAACTAAGGCTTTCCCCATCTACTCTGAGTTGCACATCTCTAACCAACTGCAACAGCTCTATTCTGACAAATCAGGACAGTGCATTTTGTACTAATCAAACAGTGAGGCTTTGG
The DNA here is from genome assembly GCA_004026765.1 of Micronycteris hirsuta. Taxonomy (NCBI): domain Eukaryota; kingdom Metazoa; phylum Chordata; class Mammalia; order Chiroptera; family Phyllostomidae; genus Micronycteris; species Micronycteris hirsuta. Next base: position 2,575 of record PVJI01034120.1, on the reverse strand, counting down.
AGTCCTTGTTTGCATGAGAACAAACCAATCAGGGATTGGGGCAGAGATTCCTTTCCATATAAGACAGTTTCCTGCTGGCTAGAAGACCACAATTTTCCTTTCAGCCAAAGACTGAAGACTGCAACTTCCTGGCTGAGCTGAAACACTGAAGATGTCTCACAAGAGCAGATCAGAGGAAACCAGCCCAGTGCAGCACAAAGCAGGAAGGAGTGGAGCAGAACAGAGCTGTCTAGCAGGAGTGGGGCCTGGCCCAGAGGCTCTCTCACAGCCATGCCATTTTCAGAGTGTGCTGTTATCACATTTGAGTTGTTCTGCACTGAATGAAGTTTCCTTCTTCACTGCACCCCAAATTGGGGATTCCTGTTGGCATTGAATTGTCACCAATGACCATTTGTTGACTAGCAGCTGCAGGAAAGTAACATACAAGCTAACTTGTGCTTCTCACTGTTTGGCATGAGTTGTTATTTGCAGGATAATTTGTAATCTCATCCCTCAGGCCAACAAGCCCTCCAGGTCCTGCTCTGCACTTGACTGGAAAGAAAATCCCAAGGTTGCCTCTGCTTCTTGGGGGTGGAGCTCTGGGCCAGAGGAAGATGGGAAATGGGCCAATGTATAGACAAATAAGGCGAGGGGTGGGTGGAGGGCTTCACAAGGTCAGAGATACAGTGCCTTGAGACAGGAGGCATTGCTGAGAAGAGCAATGCTCTAAGAGAAAGAAGGGAGGAAGAGCAGAACCTCAAAGCCTTTCTGACCAGTGGGGCTACAGTCCATTTCTGAACAGCTTAACTCAGGAATGTTCAACTGGCTTCGAAGTCATATCTGGCATTGAGGGCAAGGGCAGGTCTGGCTGGGTGGGAGCAGATTCCTTTCCACTGCCTCAATGCCACTCCAAGACAGGAAGTATCAGTGCCCAGGGTGGGTGCCTTACATGTAGCCTCTGTCCTGACTACGAGCTGTTGTGCCCTCCATGTTCCTGCCACCTGGAGAGGCACTGTCACAGTGAATGGGCCTCTATTCTCCCCTGTTTTTATCACCATAAAGACCACTCTCCAGGCAGGACCGAGTTGGAGTGACTTACTAAATGGTATCTCAGCCCAGGATGTCCCATGGAAGGCAGAAAGCCATGTAGACATGTAGGGATATGGATGGATGGGGTCCACTCTCAGCCTGTCTGTTGTTGATCACAGCTGTCTAGAGAAAGTCATGGACCCAGACTGCCTTACCAGGCCCCTCTCACAGGCCTGTGCTGGGAAATGCCTGCTGTCCTGCACCAGGGCTCCCAGGAGCTAACAGAAGGCTTTCCTCAGTGGCAGGAGCAGCCTCTGACCAGCCTGCCTCATTCACATCTGTGACCATATCACATCTCTGAGTCTTGTGCATCTTTAAGGTCTTCTCCCTATAGAGCAACGTTCTGACTTGAGTAGCTGTAGCAAGAAGAATGGGAGCAGACTTTCATCCCCTCAGGTTCAGGAGGCACAAGTGTTAGTAAGCTTTGAATCTCAACTTCATCCCCTTTTTATTGTGTGACCCTGGAAAAGTCACCCCAACTCTCTGAGCCTCATTCATTTTTCTGTAAATGGAAGTAATATAGCTTACTTCATCAAGTTGCCAGGAGGTTAGATGAGATAGTATGTGTGACTGAAGCTCCAATCCCCAACCATAGAAACAGAGTTCATTCCCCAGGTTTTTGGACAGCTTAACCTTCCTCCCTAAGAAAGTCTCCTGGAGCTACAGAGGCCCAGTCCACTCCAGCTGTGCTCCCAGTCACACAGAACACTCTACACAGCACCATATACTCAGGGCTGGCTTCTGTTTGCTGGGAAGCTAATGGGGACATTCATGTAGCCCATATGGGACTTACAGGGTCCAGATACTTGTAGCCCACAGAACACTATGCCACCCTCCTCTCCTAACTCTGGGCTCTGGCCCAGCTTATCATGATTAGGGGACCCAGATTTCAAACTTGAAACCAAGTCTGTGTCTTCATCACTCACTTGTTAAGCCCTGCCTTTCCTCCATAAGTCTGGGTGTGACTTTCTCAGGGTATAGCTCATTGTGAAGTAGATGCAAATGGCAGGGATTGTCTGTTAAAAAGGACCTACTGCCTCCACTACAAGCCATGGGCCATCTCTCCAGGCTGCTTGTGTGGCCTTGGACAAGTCATTTTTTTCCTTTGAGTTTCTTCATCTTTAAAATGAGTATAATTATATCTAAGTCTCTGGGCAACTATTGGTTGATTATTAATTACCTGGCTTGGCACTGCTGTATAGTCAGTGCTCGGTTAATGTCAGGCCCCTGCCCGTATCCCTGCCCTGAGCCCAACCTTGAATAAACACAGCAGTGTGGGTTAGGCCCAGACACGGGAGCAAACTGGCTCAGGGAGGGTTCTACCTCATGCTGATGGTCCCAGCAGAGGCTGACTGGAAGAATCTCACTCCCAAGATCGGGAGGAAGAGGCCATCAAATTCCAACGCAGTTTCTGTAGGGTCTAAGGAAGGTGCTCTCATCCCTCTGCCCAGGAAGTGTCATCCTGCTGAGGTAAAACTGAACTTAGTCTTTCTCTTGATGTCCCCCT
>PVJI01034119.1:0-10715 GCA_004026765.1 Micronycteris hirsuta | reverse complement strand
GGTTATATTTTGCTTGCTTTTTTCTTTTGTTGATTATGTTCCAGTTAAAGGTGAGATCATAATGGAGTTTTGGTCTGCTCTTTCATTTGGGCCATTTTTTTTTCTCCCCCCACACCTGCCTGTATGTATAAGGGGTGGAGCCTTAGGTGTTCACCAGGGCGGGGCAACCCACCTCAGAGCTGCCTTGTGATGCTGTCTGTGGGGGCGGGGCCTGAGAGGGCACAGTGGCGCTTGCTCCACTCTCTGCCCGCTTTCAGTCACTTCCCCCGCTGCCCACAAGCAAATTGGACCCTTCTGGTGCTGATTCCCACATAGGTGGGCTTGTGCACATTCTAGGACCCTGTGGGTCTCTCCAACAAACTCTCCTGTGAGGCCGGGAGCTCCCCCCGCTGCCGCCTCAACCCCCACAGGTGTTTTCAATTGGCAGTTTGAGGATTTATTTCCCTGTGCCGGTGGGTTGTGCGGTCTGCTCCGCTCCCCAGCTTTTTCTCCTGGTTTATCTGCACGCAAATGCGGGATCCTCCGCTCCACCGGCCTCAGTCCCACCGGGTCCAGGTCCGCCAGCCGCTGTCCCCCCGGCCAGCTGCAGCGTTGCCGGTACCACCCCACAAACTGCTGTCTCGCTGCACACCCAGCCCAACCCGCTTACCGGTCTGGATGAACATGTCTTTAACTCTTTGGTTGTCGGACTTCCATAAAGTTCGATTTTCTGTCAGTTCTGGTTGTTTTTTATTTTTAAATTGTTGTTGTCCGTCTTTTGGTTGTGTGAGGAGGCACAGTGTGTCTACCTATGCCTCCATCTTGGCCGGAAGTAAAAAGATCCTTTCAAAATGCAAAATAGACAGATGGATCAGAATGTAATAGAACACAAAAAAGGCACTGATGTCATTTCAGATTTCACATTGCAACTAACCTTCAAGAAACTGTTAGCCAGGAGAAGGGTCTCAAGGTCTGGGCAGTTCTTGCTAAATTCAACGCTTGTTAAATGTTAAAAACGTAGCAGATGCAGCTGTGAACAGGATAAGCCTGACAGGAACCACCTCAGCATAAATGCAGCCAACTGCAAAGAAGAATTCAACATCTAATTGACCAATAGTGTTTATAAATAATGTCTACACCTCCCTCCAGGGAGACAGAGCTTTGGATGTGAGTCCTCTGTCTCCTGTACTTGCTGTAGGCAATAAAACTACATGTGACAACCATGCCTCATTCTTGAATAGAACACCCCAAGTGGAGAACTCTTGAGTTGGCTAACAAAACTATCAGTGGTTGAGTGTTAGTGTAGTATCAAAGAATATCCACAATTATCTTCATAGGATATTAAATTACTTCCTTTTCCAATTATTTATCTATGCGAGACTGGATTTTCTTCTCATGTTTCAACCAAAACAACAGTGCAATGGAGTGAAGGTAGAGGCAGATAGGAGAATCCAGCTATCTTAAACCAGATATTAAAGAGACTTTTCAAAAATGTAGAACACTGCCGCTATCCTCACTCACTTTTTGGTTTGAAGATATAATTATGTAGTTAATTTATTATTGCTATTTTAAATTCTCAGCTTAAAATTTTTTTTAAAGATTTTATTTATTTTTAGAGAGAGGGGAAGGGAGGGAGAAAGAGAGGGAGAGAAACAGCAATGTATGGTTGCCTCTCACATGGCCCTCACTGGGGACCTGGCCCGCAACCCAGGCATGTGCCCTGACTGGGAATCAAACCAGGACCCTTTGGTTCCCAGACTGCGCTCGAACCACTGAGCTACACCAGCCAGGGCTCTCAGCTTAAATTTATAAAATGGTAAATATTGATAGATGTGACCCATGTTACCAAAAGCTATTTGAGCTGCTTAATAAATTAAAGAGTGTACCTGGCCCATTGTCTTTGCTCTGTTCATGTCTGTCTAACTGCTTACCACATGGTGATTGTGCAGATTTTTTAATAAATTAAGAACTTTTAAAAAACTGAGGCAAAAAGAGAAGCAACTGCTCAAGCAAATGCCAGAGCTGGTATTTGAACCCATGCATCTGACCCCAAGCTCATGTACTTCATTTGGCAACATGTTTTAAAAGCCTTTAAAATATTCACTTTCTTTGACCTGTTACCAGGGAGAGACCAGCATCAGCACCCCACCCCGCTATCCACGCTTGTTCCTCAGTTCTTGCCTCAGTCTTGAGAGATGAATTCAACTGAGAGCCAAACATGTACAGTGGAAATGTTTATTTATGAAACACATGGAAGCACAAAGCAGCAAGCAGGCACCTGGCTAGTCTGAATGCCCCAGGTGTAGAGTAAATAAAGTTGGAAGTTTGTTCTATACTCTTGAGCTGAGGCTACAAGTGCGCACTCAGCTAATCTGAGTGCGCTGACTATTTGGGTTCAGGGGTTATATACCTTAGTCAGCTTCTAGGTTCCCCCTTCTTCTTCCCCTTCTAACCTTGGGGATAATGTACAGCTACAAAGGCTTTCTTTCTTAACTAGTAAAGGACCTTTTCTTAAGTGAAACTGCTATAGAGGCCCCCTTTCCCAGCACAGAGTCTCCAGGACTCCCTTCCTCCTGCTGGCTTTGTGATGTTCAGAACGCCTGGCCATCTTACTGGACCCAACTCAGGACTGCTGAGTCAATGGGCAAGACATGTCTCCCTCCTCCTCCCTGCCTTAGTTTACTACCTATCTTACCTAACAGACCTCTTTCAGGAATTTAAAGAAAGGGGATAATCAGAGGTGTCAGAAATTTATATACAAAGATATTTATGAGATAATAAAATTAGTAGCAACCAGCAGACAGTGGATGATTAATGGCAAATAAACTCATGAAGGGCTTTGAAGAACACTGGAGAATGTCCAGGAAATGCTGTGGTCCCAGGAGAAAGGACTTGGGGACAATGGAAGCCTCGCGGGCTCAACCTGGGGTGGGAGGGAGGAATCTGCAGTGGCAGGGCTGGGAGAAAGCGGAGAGTCTTTCTTGGAAGCGTGCTCGGGCCCTGTTGCTATTTGGACATGAGGAGGGGGAAGATATGGATTGGGCCCGGACCGGTGTGCCTCAGTGGATCGCGGCAACGTCCCCTTGAGGAAAGGTTGCATTGGTTTCCCCTCCCGTGCCTTTGGAAGGCAACCGACTGATGTTTCCCTCTCGCATCTATATTTCTCTCTCTTTCTCTAAAAGCAATGAAAAAAAATGTCCCCGGATGAGAAAAAAAAATTTAATATGCAGATTAGGATGACGGAGGACAGGAGAGAACTGAAGGACAGAGACGCAGAGTATGTGGAGGAGAACGTGGGAAATGCCGGAGGCCTAGCAGGCAGACCCCTAGGGAGCTGGACCGCAGCTGCCCAGAGCCAGGGGGCCCGGACCAGCAGCAGCTTTAGAGCGACTCTGGGGGGAGGCGGAGGGAAGGGGTGTCAGGGGAGCATGGGGTTTCTTAGAGAGGAACAGCGTCTTCACTCTGCAAACGCCGAGGACACACAGCCAGAAGACCAGGGGCTCCACCCGGCGAAGGGGAACGTTTGGAAGAAGGGGTCCCGCGAGTTGTAGAGGGTCGCGGTGAAAGGAGGGCCGGGGGCGCCGTGCGGAAAGGAAGGCGAGGCGTCGGGCCAAGCGCAGGGGCTTAGCGCTCGGGGCCCCAGGTCGGCAAGGAGGGAGTCAACTCAGATGGCGCTGGGACTGCTCTGCCCGCCACCTGCCAAGTGTTCAGAAAAGCAGCGCCGTGGCACCACAGCTTCCTGCACCGGAGTATTCCAGGTCTCCACCGCACAGGGTGGTCGGAGAATGACAAGTGTCCAGTGGCTGTGAGAAGGACCGATGGACGAGAGGTCCGGACCCTATGGGCTACGGCGGGACCGGTGGAGACCGCTGGGCCAACGGACGAGGGCTGGACCAATGGGCGAAGGTTTGACCAATCGGTGGGGGCTGGACCTACGGTCAAGGGCGGGACCAATACCCGAGCGAGGGAGGGACCAAAACCGAGGATGCTGGGCCATCCAAGATGCTGGGCTGGGCGGAGTCAGTGCCTTCAACAAGCGGGAAGAGAGACCTACCCTTCGCTTGCGCAGGAAAGAGACTGGATTGAACGAGGCCTTTAAAAAAACTCCCCAGCTTTCTCCGCAAGGATCTGGGATCACACCCTTAGGGAGGCCGGAGGGTCGCAGTTAAACCTACTTGCTTAGTGCTGGGGGATTGCAGCAGAGGATCCAAATCCAGGCCTCAGAATCGCCGACACCCCCTAAGTCCCCTGCGCGCTTATTGGTCAGGTCGCTAGTTCGGCGCCGTTCTGGGAAGACCTGGAAAAGCGGAGTTTACCCAAGGAATAGGGTCCCCGCGTCGCTACTGCGCATGCTTGCGTCGTGACCCTAGCTTGAGGTGACTGCCACTACCAAGGCAGGGGCTGCAGGCAAGGAAGCTAAGGGACTTGCCGAGCCTCAGTGGCCGGAGAGGGAGGGCTCCTCTGCAGTCGCTGCTCTGCGGGTGCCTGGTAAGGACGGGCCACAGCGGGTCGGGAAGTGCCCTGGGTCCCATGGCGTGGATGCGCCCCTCCCGGCAGGGGTCTTTCTTGGTTCCTAAGGGATGCTGATCCTGGGAGTTTCCCCTGGCTCTGCGTCGCTACGCTGAGGCCCTCTTCCTGTCCTTCATCCGTGGTTACGTCTCCTTTCTCCTCGCTCCTCCTTCTCCCAACCCAACCGACCCCGGGACGGAGCCCTGACACCCTAAATCAGGGAGCCCCACATTGGCCTGCCTTTCCTTGACCCCACCCAGTACTTCTCCCCTCCCTGCACCCATCTTCGGCCCCGTCTCACCCTTGTGGCTCTAGAGGTCCCCGCAGGGGTGGCAGAGAGTTGGAGGTGTGAGATACTGGGGCGGGGGGAAACACTCAGAGATTTGGTCAGGAAGCAGAGGAAATGATTGGAGAGAATGGGAGCTGGGGCCATTTGGGCGCCGCACAGACAGGTGTGATGACAAATTACAATGGGTAAGGAGGAGTAAAAGTAACTAATATTCTGAGCCATAGTGATTAGGGGACAGGTGGTGCCATGACGTGAAACTCCCACGTCTGCACACTATAGAGTAGCAGTTCTTGAATTTTTTTGGATCACTGCTGCTTTGAAAGTCTCCCTGTAAGGATATGTACCTGCACCACAGCTAAGCTGGCCCATCACCCCACCAACCATCCATTCACAGCCCTCCATGAACCGCAAGGAACAGTGATTATGGGGGGTGGGGGCAGCTGTCAATATCACTGGGAATTTTTTTTTAATCCTCACTCAAAGATATGTTTATTGATTATAGAGAGAGGAAGGGAGGGGCATGGGAAAGGGGAAAGAGAAAGAGAAAAAAAAAACATTAATGTGAGAGAAAAATCAATCGGTTGCCTTCCATATGCACCCCGACCGAGGATCGAACCCCCAACCTAAGTATGTTCCCTAACAGGGAACTGAACCAGCAACTTTTGGTAAATGGGATGATGCTCCAACCAACTTAGCCACCTGCACTGGGAACTTTTAATTTCATTTTAAAGATTTTTATTTATTCTTAGAGGGGAAGGAAGGGAGGGAGAAAGAGAGGAAGAAAAACATTGATCAGTTGCTGGACTGGCCTGCAACCCAGGCATATGCCCTGATGGAGAATCGAACCAGTAACCTTTACGTTTTGCAGGACCACGAAGCCCAACCAACTGAGCTACACTGGTTAGGGCTCGCTGGGAACTGTTTAAAACAACCACTTAACCCTTCACCTACCTGTTATTAAGAACCCCTGCTAAATTCACCGCTATTCCCGTTGCACAGGTGAAACCAACCCAGAGAGGGTAAGGGGTTTGCCCTCACGGCAGAGGACACAAGTGTTGATGGACGTTGATTGTATTTCTCTCCCTAAAGTATGGAGGTAATTCTGTAGCCGATCCATCATCGACCACCAGGCAGGGCCCCCACCTTTCCAATGAGGTATTGGACCTCCCACTAGTTTCCTATTGCCTCAAGTTACCAAAAACAACACGGCTTTGAACCATCTTGGTGTGGGCAGGGCTGTTGCTTCCTGGGGACCCTAGGAGAGACCGTCTATTTTTTGTCTTGGCCCCTCCACAGCCGGCAACGCTGCATTTCTCTGACCCTGCTAACAGCATATCTTTTTTTTTTTAATTTGCAGAGAGAGGAGAAGGGAGGGAGAAAGAGCAATGTATGGTTGCCTCTCACATGGCCCCCTCATCGGGGACCTGGCCCGCAACCCAGGCATGTGCCCCGACTGGGAATCGAACCAGGATCCTCTGGTTCCCAGCCCGCACTCAATCCACTGAGCTACACCAGCCGGGCCACATCAGCATCTCTTTCTCTGACTCTCTTCTGCCTCTCTGTCCTGCTATTTAGGATCCCTTTGATTGGACCCACGTGGATAATCCAAGCTAATCTCTTACTTTAGTAACCTTAATTCCATCTGAAAATTTAATTTCTCTTTGCCGCGTAAGGCAACATTCGCAGGTTCAGGGATTGGGACATGGACATTTTGGGGGGGACCATTATTCTTCCTCCCAAAGATCTGATGATATCTCCGAGGCTCCTGCCAGTTCTTAACGTTGTGTGAGCCATCTTTAATTCCTGGGTCTCCTTTGTGCAGACCAGTGTCATGGCAGCTGGTTGGGGTAAGTGGAGACTGAGGCCCTAGCAATATAAAACCACCAGGTTACACAGTTATGGGGAGCGTGTAAACCAAGTGGAATAAGGTAGTGTTAAGCCTTTTGATCTTTTAATTCATTTCTGCTTCACTTTTTTTTTATCCTCACCCGAGGACATGCTTATTGATTTTAGAGAGAGGGGGAGGGAGGGAGAGAAACATCAATGTGTGAGAGAAACATCAACTGGTTGCCTCTTGCACACCAACTGGGGACCTGGCCCACAACCCAGACATGTGCCCTTACTGAGAATTGAACTAGTGACCTTTGGTTCACAGGCTGATGCTCAATCCACTAAGTCACACCAGCCAGAGCCTATCTTTTTTTAAAAAAGAGTTTTATAACTAGCTCTTACAATTAAGTCTATGATCTATTTAAAGTTAATTTTTGTATATGGTGCGAGGAGAGAGTTCATCTTCATTCTTTTGTATTGGATATCCAGTTGTTCCAACATTCAACATTTGCTGAAAAGTCTATTCTTTCCCCCTCATCAAGGGTCAGACTTAATCTTCACCTCCTGAAAGGGGAAGTGTTTTACTTTTTGAAATTATTCATGAAGATGACTTGTCCCTTCTCCCCCATTTATTTATTCATTCAATTATTCATATCGGTGTGGACTTATGGAAATGTGTTTTATTCTTTGGGCTTTGTCCTGAGGACTGCCTCTGAGGCTCTGGATGAAGTTTTCTCTGTAACTGGCGTTTCTCAGTTTAAGCCTCAGCTGCGCAGGGTGGAGCAGCTGAGGAACGTTGGCTCTAGACCAGCCAGGCTGGGTTCACGTTTTGGCTTCCGCTATCTCTACTGTCCTGGGCCACTTATTTAAGTCCCTGGGCCTCTCAGGCAGAACAATGATGATGGTGACACTTGGAAGGAAGATTGTTGGGTTATGTATGGCACCGGAGGGGTGGACTAATGTCGTAGGGTTTTTGTTCCCGGCTCAGACCCCAGCCTGAGGGCCAAGGACATGGCTCTGGGCAGGTCACTTTGACGCTGAACACGGACAGGAATGCCAGAGGGGCAGGGTGTGTTCTCTCCTTCTCGTTAATTTTATTCACTTTGAATTCCAGTTGTTTATATTAATCTTTACTTTTAAATGTTAAATATTTTCCCATTGTAAAAGTAGTTCATGAACATTACAATTTGGAGGAAATAGTGGAAAATTAGAAAAAATAATAGAAAACTAGCAAAAAATGAAATCCCTCATTCCCACCACTAACATTTTGATAAATCACTTTTTAGTTGGCTTTACAGCATTTTTATATAATTCTGTGCAAACAGACTAGAAAGCACCTGCTTTTTAAGTTAAGAACAGGTCAAATAAAAGTAGTAAATACATGACAAATATGACTGGAATGGAGAATAAATTAAAGGAAAGACACGTGGGTTGAGAGAGAAAGACACAAGACAGGGACCAAAGTTCTTGGTCTTTGTTTTTTGGAAAAATGCACAGTTGTTTAGCCTAGAAAAGATCATCTTTGCTAAATGTGTTCATTGGACTTTCTTTCTAATGATACTTTTTTTGTAAACCAGATATAAACACTTTAAAGAAACACTTTAACACTTTGGTTAGAAAACCAAATCCAGATAAACTGCGTGGCATCTCAGCAGTGTAGAGGAGCTATTTATTGTGCAGGAATATGTTTTCAAACTGGTAGCTCTTGGATGGTGGTTTCTAGGAGCATTTTTAATTTTTTTTTTATTTGAATGATGATCTAAAGGAAAAAAATCCGCATAAGCCTACTCTGGCTCTCCTGGATGACAAGCAGAGCTTTTGGAACTATGGAGGCAGTGGTGCTCAGTCCAGCTGGCTTGAGGGCTCCTTGCTGCGCAAACAGCCCCTAGCCTCCTGTGCAGGCCCGGTGCGCTCCTCCCCCTGGGAGCGTGCTCGTGGTTTGAACGTGCGCGGAAGGTTGGGATCAAGATATAGGGATACCACAAGCTATGATTTTTTTAAAAAGATTTTATTTATTTATTTCTAGGAGAGGGGAAGGGAGGAAGAGAGGGTAGGAAACATCAATGTGTGGTTGCCTCTCATGCGCCCCCAGCTGGGCAACTGGCCTGGAACCCAGGCATGTGCCGTGATTGGGAATCGAACTGGGGACCCTTTGATTTTCAGGCCAGCACTCAACCCATTGAGCTACACCAGTCAGGGCGCTATTATTTATTGGACACTTACCATGCTCTATGCCCTTTTGTGCTGAACTGTGCCTGCCCCCAAATTCATATGTTGAAGTTCTAATCTTCAGGACCTCAGAATGTGACAATATTGGAGATAGGGCCTTTCAATAGGTAATTAAGGTTAAAATGTGTCATATTAGCTTGGCCTTGATCCAGTATGAACAGGGTCCTTATAAGAAGATATTAGACTGTGAAGCTCCCATTCAAGATGGAGGCACAGGTAGATATGCTTTGCTTCCTCCCACAACCAAAAGATGGATAACAGCCAATTTAAAAACAAAAAACAACCAGAACTGCCAGAAAACTATGGAAGTCTGACAACCAAGGTGTTAAAGAAGAAACATTCATCCAGACTGGTAGGAGGGGTGGAGATGAGCAACAAACTAAGCAAACAACTAGGAGAGGATGCATGCCAAGGCAATGGCAGGTGGGCCGGGTGGTCCCACATTCACGTGCAGATAAACTGGGAGAAATTACTGGGAAGTGAGACAGATGGTGTAGCCCAGGGTTCCAGTGCCAGGAAAGAAAACTTCAAAAACCTCTGGCTATAAAGATCTGTGGGGGTTGTAGCAATGGGAGAAACTGCCAGTCTTAAAGGAGAACCCTTTGGAGGGGCCCATGGGGTCCTAAACATACACAAGCCCACCCACCCAGGAATCAGTACCTGAAGGGCACAACTCCCTTCTGGGTAGTGAGGGAAGTGACTGACATCAGGGCAAGAGCTGAGCAAGCAGCATTGTTCCCTCTCAGAACCCTCCCCCATATACAAAACCACAATTCATTGACGTGGGTTGCCTCACCCCTTACAACATAACAGGTGCACCTACACAAAGAAATATGGCTCAAATGAAAGAATAGTTCAAACTCCAGAAAAACAACTAAGCAACGAAGAGATAGCCAACCTGTCAGATGCAGAGTTCAAAACACTGGTAGTCAGGATGCTCACAGAAATTACTTGAGTATGGATGCAAAATAAAGAAAGAAATGAAGGCTATGCAAAGTGAAATAAAGAAAAATATACAGGGAACCAAGAGAGAAAGGAAGGGAAGGAATTAATGATTTGGAACAGAAGGAAGAAATAAACATTCAACCAGAACAGAATGAAGAAACAAGAATTCAAAAAAAGGAGAGGCTTAAGAACCTCCAGGAAAATTCTAAATGTTCCAACATCTGAATCATAGGGGTACCAGAAGGAGAAGAAGAAGAGCAAGAAATTGAAAGCTTATTTGAAAAAATAATGAAGGAAAACTTCCCCGGTCTGGCAAAGGAAGTAGACTTCCAGGAAGCTCAGAGAGTCCCAAAGAAGTTGGATCCAAGGAAGCACACACCAAGGCACATCATAATTATATTACCCAAGGTTGAAGATAAGGAGAGAATCTTAAAAGCAGCAAGAGAAAGGGTGAGTTACCTACAAAGGAGTTCCCATAAGACTGTCAGCTGATTTCTCAAAGGAAACCTCACAGGCTAGAAGAGGTTGGAAGAAAGTATTCAATGTAAAAAAAACAAGGACCTACATCCAAGATTACTCTATCCAGCAAAGCTATCATTTAGAATGGAAGGGCAGATAGAATGCTTCCCAGATAAAGTCAAGTTAAATGAGTTCATCATCACCAAGCCCTTATTATATAAAACGTTAAAGGGACTTATCTAAGAAAAAGAAGATCAAAACTATGAACAGTAAAATGACAACAAACTCACAACTGTCAGCAACTGAGCCTAACAAAAACAAACTAAGCAAACAACTAGAACAGGAACAGAATCACAGAAATGGAGATCACATGGAGGGTTATCAGTGGGGAGGGGGAGGGAAGAGAATGGGGAAAAGGTAAAAGGAATAAGAAGCATAATTAGTAGATACAAAATAGTGAGGGGGAGATTAAGAA